>PYAF01003524.1:52269-76261 GCA_007407185.1 Glycine tomentella | reverse complement strand
ATTTCAAGAGTTAATTAGGAGATGTCCACAATATGACATGCCTGTAGGTAAGCAGGTACGTATTTTCTTTAATGGTATAACTCCTGATACTCGTATGATTATTAATGTTGCAGCAGGGGGAACAATAAGATCAAAAACTGCAGCTCAAACTTATGAGCTAATTAAATCTTTGGCTTGTACTGAAAATGAAAGCATCACCATTCAGCCAAAAAGAGAACCAATACAATTAGGCAGCATTGATGCCATGCTTGCGGAGCAGAAAATTTTAGCCCATCAGTTGGCTAAATTGAATGAAAAGATTGATAGACTTCAAATCTCTGCAGCACAAGTTTCAGCCAGCAAACCGCATGTTAATTGTGAGTATTGCCAAGGTAAGCATGAGTCTAATCAATGTCCTATTCTTGTTGGAGCTGGCCATGTGCAGGTTAATGGCGTTTGGAATGAGCAAAGACAGCAGCAATCCTATCAAAGGAACAATACTTTTGCTGCTGGAAACAATTATCAAAAGAATTATCAAGGAGGAGGATTGGACTACAAGTCTAATAATTATCTGCAGCCCCCTCCTATTCCAACCACCAATATTTCTGAACTTGAGAAGGTAGTGTTGCAGCTGTCACAAACAACTTCTGAATTCATCCAAGAGACAAGAGCTCACCACAGAAATCAAGATGCTTCTATCCGGAATCTTGAGATTCAAATTGGTCAATTGGCAAAGCAAGTTGCAGAGAGGCCACAAGGACAGTTCCCAAGTACCACAGAGACAAATCCAAGGGAACATGTAAATGCTGTCACTACTAGAAGTGGAAAAATGCTGCATGAACCAGTAAAGCATGAGGCAAGCAACAAAGAGGCTGAAAAGAAAGCTGCAGCAGCGGAAGCAACCAAGGAAAAAGCTGCAGAAAATTCTGATGAACGAAATTCTGCACCTCAGCCAAAGAAGTGGGACTTCTCTCGCTTTGAGAAACCCCCATATCCGGTGCCAACCAAGCAGCAAATCCAACAACAGCAGTTTGCCAGGTTCTTAGAGATGTTTAAAAAGTTACAGGTAAATATTCCATTTGCTGAGGCATTAGCCAATATGCCTCAATATTCAAAATTTATGAAACAAATCTTGTCTAAGAAACATAAGTTAATAGAAGGTGGAACCATAAAACTCACCGAGGAGTGTAGTGCCATTATTTTAAGAAAACTTCCAAAGAAATTGAAAGACCCTGGAAGCTTTAATATCCCTGTATCAATAGGAAATATAAATATAGGAAAGGCACTTTGTGACTTAGGGGCTAGTATAAATTTAATGCCATTATCCATGTGTAAGTCCCTAGGTATAACTGAATTAAAATCCACTGGAGTTTCCTTGCAATTAGCGGATAGATCATTAAGGAAACCATCAGGAATAATTGAGGATGTATTAGTAAAAGTAGACAAATTTATCTTCCCTGCAGATTTTGTTGTTTTGGATATGGAGGGTGAAAGTGAAATCCCTCTAATTTTAGGAAGATCATTTTTAGCAACTGTTAGAGCCTTAATTGATGTGGAACAAGGAAAGTTAGAATTAAGGATGGATGATGAGTCCGTTATTTTTAATGTTTTCAATTCTGAAATTAATCCATCTAATAGTTATAATTGTTCTATGTTAGATGTGCTGGATAACATGCATTGTGCAGGTATGACAGTATTAGATGCAGCAACTGCAGTAGAAAATACTGCAAAAGAGAGTTTAGAACACACAAAAATTGCTGCAGAAAATTTGACAGCAGTAGCTATACCAGCAACTTCAAATTGTGCAGAAAACAATAATGCAGTAAATGCAGTAAGGACAACAATGGCAGCTTTAGAAATTGCTGAAAAATGCAACAAAGCTTATAAGGAAAAACCAGCAGAACATGTGCTGAAGAAAAAGCAAGATAATGATACAATTGGAGCACAAAAAGGTAACATACATGTTATTGCAATGGATAAGGATAAAACCAAGAAAAATAAGACTAAGAAGAAGCATAACAAAAAGTAGGAACTTGAGCCAGGGACAAAGGTAATGCTAGCAACATATCGCATGATATTTCCAGGTAAGAAAGCATTTTGTTGGTCCGGGCCATTCATCATTCAAAAGATTTGCTCATTTGGATTCATAGAAATCATGCCTGTAGACAGAGGGAAACCGTTTAAAGTTGCTAAATGCCGGCTGAAACCTCACATTGAAAACCAAGTGGATAATGCTAAAACTCTTAATCCACTTAAATCCACTAATGATTAAAAAGCATGATGCGTCTAGCTAAGACGTTAAACAAGCAACTTATATTGTATATACATGGTATTTTAAAATTCTGTTTAGACCATGAGCAGTAGATTTAGGAATTTGCATTACTTGTTTTCTGCATTAAGTCATGATAATACTTAGGTTTATGCATTATTTATTATTTCACTTTTCTTCATAGTAGAAATTTTCAATTTATAAGATTACATGTATCCATTAAGCAACCATTGAGCCCAAGCACACAGAGACTTAAAAAGCATAAAACAAGAAAACTATGCAGAGGATGCGGCGCTACTAGCGCCAGTACTCGCGCTAATTGCGTCGTCGATTCGATCAATCCACGCTAATAGCGTGAAACCCGCGCTAGTAGCGCGAGATGCTCGAGCCTCAGACCTGTTTCTGCATAATTTCACGCTAATAACGTGAATAGTGATGCTATTAGCGTCGATTGTTCGAGGCCACCAGAAAGCTTCATGCTAATAGTGTGAGATTCCACGCTACTAGCGTGAGTTCGCGGAAACTGATTTTCATTTTAAAACCCTTTGCGCCTCACTTCTTCCCACTCCCAAATTCACTCCCCAGAACTTACCCTCACCCCAAATCTTAAGACCCATAGCTTGAATTACATACGGGCTAGAGATAAGGTAAGATTCTGAACCTTATATGCTTTGAAACTCAATAATGGGGATGATTATACACTGCACTATATCAAATTCTCATTCCCTTCTGATGAAATTGTTGGAAAAACCTTAGGGTAGAGAACCAAATATGAATGAGTACTAATGAATGATGATCAATTGGTTGAGTGTTGGCTGTTTTGTTTTGATAAAATTTTGGGTTTTGGCATATTCCAAATGTACACATTATGTTGATTTGTTTCCATGCACATCACCTGTTTGATAAAATGCCTGTATGAACATTTAGCTTGTAATAATACCAAGATTGGTTGAATATGCATAAGGCTTCAATTAATTAAAATTGCATAATGGGAATGGCTAGGGTAAGCATGAATTGAGTGATAATGAAATACTATTAATGCATGCATTGATAATGTCTTGAACCAAATACCTTGAACATGTCAAAAGCCCAAATCTGGGAATGGGAGATTCATCTTTTATAGGTGCTTAAGTGGTTGAATCAAATGAGGTATGTTTGCATGGAATAATTGAATTCTGAAAATTTTGATACATGCAAGGACTTAAATCTGGGAATTGTTGCTAGGCATATCCAAAGGCTATGTGATTTATTTTGTGTTCTTAGTATATTAATCTGATATATGTTTGCATTTAAATCTGGGAATCCACATTTGTAAGCTTTGCTATATGCTAAATTGTTCTCTGATATTTGTAGCTTGGCTTATCTGTTTGATCTTAAAATTACAGGTGTCTGAGACCTGTTTGGGGTTGTTACAAACTGATTATTACCATTACAAATTGTAACCCCAATAACAAACAGCTGATTATGTGAAACTATGGAATGAAATAAATCTGGGAATCGTGAGCACTGCGAAATTCTGAGCAGTTTAAATTCCCAACCACTTACATACATAATTGTTGTTTTTAACAATTGTAATATTATTTGTTTGAATGTTATTCATTAATGCACAATTTTTCCTGGACTGATTGTTGTTCTGAGCTATAATGAAAGAATTAAATCTGGGAATTCAACCCACTACAAATGAAATTTTCTGTAGATCACATATGGAAGCAATTAAAAAGCCAGCAAATGCAGTACTGCTACATGATGCAGAAAAAAATGACATTACCAGGATAATTTCAATTGCTTTTATTGTTTTTGTTTTCAGTAGCTTTTAGTTTAACTGTTTTAGTAGTTATTTGCTTTGAATAAATTCTGTTCAGTTTAAATGTGATTCTCAAATACTGCATGTTTGATTAGACAACATAAGATATTTTTCAATTATTGCTGAGGATAGCAATTTCCTAAATCTGGGAATGGTACACATGCAGTATTCGCTGAATCACATTTAAGAATGATAGAAAATTTTTGTTTTAAACAGTAGTCAATAGTTTTAAATTTTTATTTCAATAAAGTGGCAGCACATTAAAAAAAATTTCAGACTAAAAAGTGAATGGACACAGTAATGGATAGGAATTCTCTGATAAAAGCTTGTGTGAGATGAAATATAGCATGAATTGCATGACACATGATTGGAATTTTGATTGTTGGTATATGACATGCATGTTAAAGTTGAAACGTTGCTTGAAATGAAGTCAATAGTGATTGACTTGAGAAAATACCTGTGAGATTTTTGAGCCAAAACAGTAATTATTTTTCTTCTTGAGAGACTCCATTTTCTTAGTACTCTAGAACTTGAATTATTTCTCTGGATGCAGGTATAAATTGACATGATTAAGGCACTTTCTTCTTTTATAAACCTGGGCCAAATTGACTTGCCTTCAATTATTATGCCATTTGCACCTAATTTTGAGCTTTAGCCGTTCAATTCTGCTACCTAAATCAGAGCTATGTCCATTTACCAACCTCCCTGAGGCTAGAGAAGGTAAATTAAGTTCATAACAGCAGAAAACAGGGAAGTGTTCATCAAGGCATCAAGGAAAACAAAGTAAATTCAATTGGTATGAAAGAAAAAGAAGAAATAAGCAGCAGGCCAGTTGAGAAATATTATGCCTGAAATTATAAGCTGAAAAGTTTGAAAGTGTTGTATGTTGAAAAGAAAAGAAAAGAAAATCAAAAAGAAAGTTTATTGTTTTGTTTTAGTTATTATAAAGAATAAATGTTGAATAAAGTACCAGATTTTGAAGAAGATGAACAAGGAAGATGAAGACCACGGGATTGGACTTAAGGGACTGGATCTAGCCTCATATTAGCTACTTATCCAAAGATTTTTCCTACCCTTAGCCCAGCCAAGTTACAAGCCTAAAAGACCTTTTGATCTAATTATGCTTACATCTGTTGAGAATATTTTCAAGCCTATGGTCGTGCTTTGACTATGTTTGAGTGAGAGATTGATTAACTTAATACACTTGAGTGCATGAGTGCATACACACATTTCTGTGAGGAATACTCAAGTCATCTCATTCATTGATGAATTTGAAAGGACCATAGAAGCTTTAATATAACTTGATTATACTCAGCATGATAATTCTAGGATTGTAAATTGTGATTCATGTTTGATTGTTGATCCTTGTTTTTATCTTAGAGTTCTGTCTGTTGCTGAGGACAACAACTAATAAATCTGGGAATTGTTTGATGTGTTGCAAACACATCTTGTTTTTAATATAGTTTTAGATTAGAATTTAGTTAAATGAGTAGTTAAAATAGATTAAAATTAATTAAATTTTCTATTTTATTATTTTAAATCTAAGTCAATGCCATTTATGCATTTCAGGGTCAAAAGAGGAGAATCAAGGGCCAAATAAAGAGAAAACCAAAGTCCCACGCTATCAGCGCGGTAGCCCACGCTATCAGCGTGGAATCCACGCTATTAGCGTGAAGAAGAAGAATCCAAGACTGAAGACTCGAAGAACTCACGCTATTACCGTGAGTGCCCGCGCTACTAGCGCCACCCTTTCGAAAGATCCACGCTATTAGCTTGGAATCGCGCGCTGATAGCGTGGCTTTGATTTTGTTTTCTGTTTTTAAATATTGATTTCGAAATTAGGCTTATCTTTTGGTTTTCTTGCCTTAATTAAACTATTCTATAAATATAAGGCCTCAAAACGAACCACTATCATCATATATCATCTATTTCACTCTTTCTTTCTCATCTTTTCACGATTGGAAGTCAAGAATCAAGACAAGGTCACTCAAGAATGTATTATTTGACAGCTTTTGGTTTCTTGAAGCCTATGGCAGGCTAGACTTGTATTGTGGGAAGGCCATGAACTGATGTAACTCCTCTGTAACTTGATTTGGTATTGATTTTAATGTTGTTTTGATTATTTTATTCTATTCTGTGCTTATCAATGTTATTCTTATTTGGAATTGGCCATTCTATTTAAGTATTGAGGGTTAGGATTCGCAATGGGAACGTTGGGGTTCTAATTTCTGACATGTTTAGAATAATAGTTGTTCTTCACCTAGGAATAGGGATGCGTGGCCACGGATTTTATAATATGATCTTTTGCATGCTTAACTTGATAGAATTCACCAAGGAATTGGGTTTTTGAATTAGGTTAAAGGGTTAATTCACTAAGGAATTAGGGATTAACTAGTTTGAAAGACTTATTCTCCGAATAATCTTAACAAGATTGTTGTACGATTTAAGTGAATGTATATACGGCAAGTGTACCGATCGTTAACAAGTAATAAAGTAAGTAAGTGAGTTATCGTCTCCACAGGGATTGGGTAAATTTTCAGTAATTCAATGAGAATGATTGAAACCAAAGAGTAACAAAAAGAAGTTTGATTGATTGAAGTTGAAAGAATTATTAAATAACAGAATTAAATTTGCAGTAAAATAAAGTGTTGTTACCAATAGAGATGAGTTGCGGTCCGGTGCATTCCCTTCTGAGTGTCACCACTTTCACTTGACTGGATTGTTACTTTTAAGCATACATATAATAAATCTCTACTAAACTCGTAAATCCTAGAACTACTAGAGTCCTTAACCAGTGATTTAACCCTTTAATTCGATCAAGAACCCTAAACCCTTAGCGATTCTGTCAAATTAAGCATTAAGAGAACAAATTATATGGGTTCGTGCTTTGTTTGCTCGGAGAATAAGTCTTTCCTATATTAGTCAATTCCTAATTCCTTAGCGAATTAACCCTTTAAACCGAATCGAAAACCTAATTCCTTAGTGAGTTCTATCAATTTAAGCATGTAAAGAACATATTATAACATCCGCACTCACGCATCCCTATTCCTAGGCGAAGAATGAATGTTATTCTTAACAGGTCAGAAAATAAAATTCCAATGTTCCCATTGCGAACTCTACCCCTCAATACTCAACTGAAGTGATCAAATTCAATCAAGATAAGATTAAAAACAGATAAGAATTAAAACAAACAAAACATATATATATCAATACCAACCAAATTACATAGGTTAACTCATCAGTTCATGGCCTTTCCACAATTAAAGAACTAGCCAGCCCTAGGCCTCAAGAATGCCAAAGCAATTGAATGAAACATTGTTGTGCAGAATCTTGGTTTAGAATCTTGAAACTTAGACTGGAAAAACTCTCTAGAGGCTATGTAAAACTATTTCTATCTCCGTATTTTGATGATAATCCCCCCCTTAAACAAGTTCTGAGGCTTCATATTTATAGCCATGTTTAATAAAGGCAAGAAAACCAAAAGATAATCCTAAATTCGAAGTCAATCATTTTAAAACAGGAAACAGAATCATATCCACGCTATCAGCGCGCGACTCCACGCTATTAGCGTGGACCTTTCGAAAGCATGGCGCTACTAGCGCGAATACTCACGCTAGTAGCGTGAGTTGGTCGAGTCTTCAGGCTGTTCCAGGCTTCTTTCACGTTGTTGGCGTGGATCACACGCTATTAGCGTGAGGTCTTCGAGTCAATTGCCTAGGTTTCGTCTTCTTCACGCTGTTAGCGTGAATTCCCACGCTAATAGCGTGGGTCTTTCGAGTCTTCAGTCCTCCTTTGCCCTGTATCTGGCGCTGATGGCGTGAATACCCACGCTAATAGCGTGGGTCTTCAATCTTGATTTTCTCTTTTTGCTTGAGTTTTCCTCCTTTTACCCTGTAAAATGCTCAAATGGCCTTAAAATTAATACAAAGTAATAAAAAGGCTAAACTAACCTAATTCTATCTTATTTCCTACATATTTAATTAAAATCTATCCTAAAACTATACTAAAAACTAGATGTGTTTGCAACACATCAAACAATTCCCAGATTTGAAAGTTGTTGTCCTCAGCAACAGAGAAATTTCTAAGTCTTAAACAAGATTTAACAATCAAACATAAACCACAAGTTACAATCTTAGAGTTATCATGAAGTATATGATCAATTCTGTCAAAGCATCTATGATACCTTCAATGCTGTTAAAATAAGAACATACTTGAGTATTCCTCACAGATATGTGTTTAATCACTCATTCACTCAAGTGTATCAGTTATAATTACCCTCTTACTCAACATAACCACAGCATTACCATAGGCTTGAAAATATTCTCAATAATTGTAAGAATGACTTGATCAAAAGGTCTTTAAAGCTTGTAATGTGGCTGGGCTAAGGGTAGGAATTATTTGGATTAAGTAGCTCAATAGGAGGCTAGTTCCAGATCCTTAAGTCCAAGCTTCATGTGGTATTCCAACTTTTTGCCTTCTTTTTTTTTTTTTCAAACTGGTACTTTTATTCCAATTCTTTATTCAAAACATAAAATAACATAATACTAACTTTCTTTTCGATTTTTCAGATTTTCTTATCACATATTTGCAATTAAAACATAATAGCTATTGCAGCTTCTCAAATTTTTCAGCTGATGGATTCATGATTCTTCTTCTCTTTCATTTGATTTCTCTTATTGTCCTTCATTCCTTGGTAACTAATACCTTGTTGTCATAGACTTATCTCACCTTCTCTAGCCTCAAAAGGTTTAGTCGTATGGATATGGCTTGATTCGGTTGTTGAAATGAAAGTTTAGGCTCAAAATTCGGGTTCAAAGGAAAAATTTTCTATGGTAAGTCAATTTGGCCCTGGTTTTTATAGAAAAATTGCGCCTTAATCCTTTCAAGTCACACCTGCATTTAGAGAAACAATCCAAGTTCTAGAATACTATGAATTATGGAGTCTCTCGGAAGAAATTTTATCGTGTTTGGCTCAAACCTTACAAGTGTTGTAACTCAAGTCATTCTCAATCAACTGCATATCTGGCATCATTTCAACATTCAACATGAGTCTCACATACCATCAATCAAACTCTACTCATGCATTATGCAGTCCATGTATCTTATTTCATCAAGCTTAATCCAGAGAAATCTGTCCATCATTAAGTTCATTCGCTTTCTTAATCTGAAAAAAATTTTGTGTGCTGCTTGTTTTATCAAAATTTTTGAAAACTTTCGTTAGACGTTATTTGTTTCTTTGATTGTGATTTGCGAAATAATGCGTAACGACCATTCCCAGATTTATATGTTGCTGTCCACAGCAACCATAAACAAGGTAACGGTACTTTGGAAAAATTGAAGCATTATTTGGAAAATCGCATTCAATTACACATTGATCTAACGATTATTTATGCACAAGAAAATCGAATAACTGCACTATATATATGAACGCATAACTGTAAGGTGTATGTAAATGTAAATGTGCAGAATCAAATGTATGCAGAAAATGCAGAAACTAAATCCAACTAAAATCCATAAGTAAAACTAAAACTGGAAAATAAAACAAAATATAAAATCAAGTCCTGATATCTATGCCCTATCTCTGTCTGTAACAGTAGCATCAGCCTCTGTAGGCCCAAGGATCACTGGCTGGATATCAGTGGCGCCAACAGTCTCAGAGATATCCAATGGGTCGGTGGCTGCATGGTCTGCTGGTGGAGTAGGAACAGCTGTCTGATACTCTGATGGATGGATACCTAGGTGTGTGCACACTGCCTCCCACATGCGTGTCTGCTGAGCTAATTGGTTACTCTGGAACTCCAGCTGAGTTCTAACAAACTCCTGAAAGGCAATGAGGCTAGGTGAGTCCTCATATAGAGGTGTGTGTGCAGGAGCGGTAGTAGAAGGAGCTGTGGTGACTGGTGGTGGTGGTGGTATCTCTGGCTGCTCGGGAAGTGGATCCTGAGGAATTGGATCTGGGATGCCTCGTGGTGAGCGTGATGCGATCTCCTCAGGTCTGAGCTTAGAAGCTCGAAGAATTTGCTCGTTGGCAGCTGAAGCCATGGCGTCTAGGTATATCTGGTGTAACATGATGGTGGAGATCGGAACATCCATAGGCTCCTCCTCATCTATATGGACGCCCGCTTGCCGGCATAGGTGTAGAATCAAAGATGAGTGCCCTAACCAGGACTTGCTGCGAGCATCCTGAATCATATGCACAATCCTGTCAGATAAAACATTAGAAATGAGGAGATTTCCCTCACCTCAAAGTGTGTATAAAAGTATGGCTCGCTCCACGTTCACATCAGACATGTTGGTAGAGGGAATGACCGTGTGATTCACAAACTGGTGCCAGAATACAGCGTCGCCCACTAAATCGTGTCTCCGCAGCTTCTCCGGAATGTAATCCATCCCAGACTTGGGCTTCCATGAGGTATAGAGTCCGGTAATAGCCCTGCGGATGGTAGTAGCGAGCTCGGGAACCTCGTCCCTGTACATCTTCGTCAATGCATCAGGTTGCATACGAAGGAAAAGCTGGAGAAATGCACACTCGTCGAAAGGATCATAGGCTGTGCCCAGGAAACGCTCTATAGCCTTACCATCAAATGACACCTGGACACCCCTCACCCATGACATACGGGTCCTGTAAACTGAGTTGGGGTCGACATTTGCCAAGAACTCCTTAAGAATCATGCTGGAGCTCGGCTCTGCAAAAGTAACTAAACGCTGCCACTGGCGTCTGATGATAACTTCTCTGATCGGGTTCCCTTCAGGTAGAGTCTCCCACATAATTTTCTTCTCTTTAATAATACGTTTAGGAAGGTACCAAGAGTCGAACTTTTCTTGGCACTCTATAGTCCAGAAGCGCAACTCGTCAAAGTCTGAAGCTCTAGGTCGCTTCCTGCTACTCTCTCCTGCAGCTGTGGCTTTCTTCTTTTTAGCCACCTGTTTTCCCTGTAAATTGTCAAAGAATTTTAACAATATGTCTATGTTAAGCATTAATAATTCCCAGATTTATTCTGTAGCATGAATCTGATCAGAAAATCATTATATATATATAAGGAATACAATCTGGGATTTATCATTATAAGCACATATCAGTTCTTTGCTCAGAATGTAAATAATAAAAACACCACCACTAAATATCAATTCAGGCCAACAATATGCAGTGCTAATTTCACTATACTTTACTCAACATTTACTTGCTCAAAACTGTCAAGATCAACATTAAATAATTTTCAAGCAGCAATTGTAAGGATCCTTATTGCGGCACGGTTGGCGCCAGACCCCGCGCGATTAGCAAGGGGATTCATAGCAGAACAGAAGGAATTACGCCAACAAGTCTATGTACTACCGGGGGTACATAGGCTAACTTTTGGTTTGAGGTTCCACGCTTGGGGCGTGGGAACCCACGCCTGAGGCGTGGGAGGTCCACGCTTGGGGCGTGGAGGCCACGCCTGGGGCGTGGGAGGTGGCCCAGAAATGAATTTTTCTCTGCCAGTCCATGCCTGCAGCGTGGGAGCCACGCCTGAGGCGTGGGAGTGCCACGCCTGAAGCGTGGGAGCCACACCTGGAGCGTGGGAAGTGCTCCAGAAAGCTGTTTCTCACTGGAGTTCCATGCCTGGGGCATGGGAACCCACACTGGCAGCGTGGGAAGGTCGGTGCTGACTCTATTTAAAGGGGGGTCACGATTTTTGAAGGGAAAATTTGGTTTTCTTCTTCCTCTGGCCTCCAGCAGCCATGGAAGAGCTTCCCAAGCTCCCAAGACCTTGTTTTGCGACCCTAAACCCTTCCTGCACCGATTATACCTCCTAAAATCTGAGTGAGAGCGAGAATCCTTCCTCCCTATTCACTAAAACCCCAAGTTCTGAGAAACCTTCAGAGAGGTTGAGAGAACTCGAGATTGAGGAGGAACGGCGACTACCCACGGACACCGGAGCCTGGAGGAACGTTCCAGAGGTGGTCTGTGTCGCCATTGAGGTAAGAAACTCGAGTTTCTCCGTTTGATTTTCTGTTTGGGGGTTTTGGGTGAATAGTGACCCATCTGTGATAGGGCTAGAATTAGCTCTGGGTCCAGTTGAGAGAAGTGTTTAGAATGATGTGAGGAGGAGGAAGGATTAGCTTTCAATTTGTGATTTGGGGAACGTTGGTTCTAGCTCTAGGATAGGCATGGGTGACTTTGGTTGAGTCACTTGATTTGGAACATGCCAGAGCCTGAGTGATGGGCTGGTGGTGCCTGTGAGGCCAAGAGAACGGAGTCTAGTGGATTAGACCGTTCAAGCCCAGAGAAACCCTGTGGTTAGGGGTTGGGTGAGCTGAGAAGCTCAGTTTGATGGCTGAGGCTGAGTCTGTGGTGACTCTGAAGCCATGTTTGATCTGTGTTAGACCACTGAAGGTCTATAGAAAGGCTTGTAGAGGATAAGTCTGATGAACCTTAGGTAGAGGACCTGGGTTGATGGGAAGGACAGTGGTTCCTTTCCCAGAAGCAGTGGATGTCTGCTTGATGAGCTTATGCTTGTTTGATGCTTGTATGGTCTGTGATATATGTTTGTATGCCTTGGTAGGGCTTGACACAGAGGGTGTCAGAGGAGCAGACCATCAGTGGAGGCTCGAGCTGTGAGGCACGGCTAGCCAGGTAAGCTCATCGTTCTGGGTTTTTCCCTTGTTTTGGTTTGTCACCCAAGTGGGGTAACGATGGCATGCTATGTTGAATTATATATATATATATATATATATATATGTACGTGTGCATGCCATGCGGATGAGAAATGGCCATGGTGGCCTCTGATATTGTATATATATGTGATGATGAGCTGAGAGGCTCTATGAACAGGTCTTAGAGTGTAACTCAGACCGTTCTAGAAGGATGAACCCTAGGATAGACACTATGCCAGTGTGAGGGTTATGAGACACCTGATGTGGCAGGTGTGAGGCCGTGATCCTTGTGAGAGATGCAGATCATGAGATGGTCTGTGATGGAACCTAGAGGATACTGGATGAGTATCAGGCTAGCTGAGGTTCCCTAGCCAGAGGAAGAGTTTGAGGACTCCCTGGAATAGCTGAGATTCCTTGGGAGGTGCCACTGCTCTCCACATAAGTCCTAAGGCCAGATGGAGCTGTGTGAATGTTCCTCCTTAGGCACAGATGTTGAAAGTCCTGAGTGATTATCCTCAGGCCAGGCTTGTGTTATGAAGTCCTGGACGACTACTTCCCAGGCATGTATTATGAAAGTCCTAGAAGAGTTATCCCAGGCCAGATGATAGACAGGTATGTTGTATCTCTAAGAGAGGGCTTCCCGAGGGGGACTAGAGCCTAGGGCCTCTTAGATGAGCCATATCTGTATTCTCAGAGTCCTGAGTTGAGGGTTCTCCTCAGGCAATGTGTGTATGATTCAGAGTCCTGAGTTGAGGGTTCTCCTCAGGCAATGGTTATGGTTTAGAGGCGGTGCCTCTCTGGTATAGAAAGTGTCTAATGAGAGACACTAGGGTATGTACCTCTGTGAGAGATCTGTGATAGATGGCTGAGAGAGCCAGGATGAGGTATGGCTGAGAGAGCCAGGATGAGGTGAATTACCTCTGATGCTGAGAGCATCCGGTTATGGACCCAGATGGTTGGGATGTGTGAAAGTTAGGATTAGGTCCTAGACTTTGTTTGTGTGAGCTAGGATGGTTTCCTTAGCTCTGTTTATATGTTTTGTGTATGTTTGGTGGTGAACCAGGGTTAGGGAGGATTTCCAGAACCCTGAGTTTACTGAGACGTTTTGTCTCACCCTGTGTGGGGTTTGTGGTTTTCAGGTGCTTCTTGAAGAAAGGATCGACCTCAGGGCAGGAGGCCCTAGTGGAGCTGTTAGGCTGGATGGGAGGCTGCAGTAGAAGACCAGAGCAGAGCTTCAAGAGTTGGAGCTGGTCTTAGATCTCTGTGTAGTTGTAGGGTATGTGTATACCCATTTTCCTGTACATATTCTGATGTATGACCCAGTTGTGGTCTTGTTTTTGAGCATGTATATGTACAGATGATGTGGATGTATATAAGTGTGTTTCCTCCTGAATATCTCTGTTTAGTTTTGTGTATCTGCCTATATAGTTGTTTATGTTTTATCTGGATCAGCAGGGGCTTGTTTTATGTTCCTTGTTATGTGGTTTTTTTTATATTCCATGCATAATGTAATCAAGAAAAATGATTCTATCGCTTCCGCTCTGTGTTGAGATAACGCTGATAGCGCGCTTCTGATAGTATTAATGATAACACGTCCGGGGTGTTACAGCAATAGTTCATATATTATCAGTACAAATTATCAGTACAAATTAGTCTTAATTGATGTTCCTTCAATTCATTGGGATTCCTAGAATCAAACCAAAGTTGTGTGCAGCACCAATGTGTATGCATCATATAGTGAGAGTGACATGTAAGCATAGCCTAATGACAATTCAAATAATCACAAAGCTCAACACAAGAATTTCTATTTATATCTCGAGGCTATTTGCAATTATTTTAATTCAGTGTTTTTACAAGTAACAGATCGGATTTAATGATTCCTAGTTAACAACACACAATCAACTCATAATATGGACATTCAATTCAGAGTGGTTCAAGGTAAAAACCATATGCACTTATATTTAAAAATACGCAAACTCTGCAAATTTCAGTTCAGACTTCCATTATTTGTGCATAGTAGAGAAATTTGACACCCTTCACCATGATGTAATTTAACCACAGAACGTATTCATGATCCTTTTAATCAACTACACCGAATTCATGCAACAATTGTCTTATCCCTATACCCCAAATTATGCCCGGATTTTTGAATCTCACTTATATTGTAATTATTATTCTAGCATAGCAGACAAGCATTTCCTCCTCAAATATATATATCATACATCATAGGGCACACCTTGAATCAGAACCACAAAGCAATTATTATACTTGACCCAATTAATTTTGAATGGTTCATGGTCACCGAGGTGGCAATCAATATAGAGTGGGCAAGTGACCTAAGGTATTCCCATTCCCAAATTTTTTTATCTAGAGTATAAACTGGATTAATGGTTTACTTGGTGTAAAGCAAATGGAATCATGACTCACTGTGTAAAAGGAATGAATTTTATTTAATGCTATACCCAATAATTGCTTCCAATGTATAATGTTTGTTCCTTACAATCTCACATCATGGATTTAGAAGCATATCACAACAATATCTTATATGCATTTATTCAACTAATGCATTCGAACTGTAGTCACATTATAATTTTACAATTATTCAAAGATTTGAGTCATACATGTATCTTCAATCATTTGCATGCTCAAGTAGGTTCAATTTGTCATTCAGACATTTTAGCAAACATGTGGTGTGCATACATGTAAATCATTATAATGTGCATATTGGGTATATGGTAAACTCAAAAAAATTTTAACTTTTATCAGAACCACATACAAAGAGAAGAGGAAGAGGTAATGTTATGTATTGAAACTCATGATAAGTTGGTGCTATTCCTAAGGTTCACAAAAGCATTTTTCAAAATTAGAACGTGAAGAATTTAATCATGAATCATTGTGTGCATTATGCCTATAGACATCATGTCATAGCAATTCAAGCTCGGTAACTCACCTTGTCTGCCGTCATTACGAGAATTCCAGACGATAATGCAGATGGAATGAGGCACACGAGAGAGAATGTGTGAATGAATGCGAAATGTAGTACGAATGAGGATGAATGTGAGTGTTTGGGGCTTATAGGGAGTAGAAATGACAAGTTAAGAGGAGTTATTAGGAGTTAATGGTGGTTAATGGGTGGAGAGGGTCTGGGCGAGAGTGAGGGAGAGATTTTAGGGGAGGAACAAGTGAGGCGCGAATGAGGGGGTTTCAAAATTAAAAACAGTTTCCGCGACTCCACGCTACTAGCGTGGGATTCAACGCTATTAGCGTGGATAAGAAATTGAAAAGCCTTTTGTTTCGAATGAATCACGCTATTAGCGTGAGACACCACGCGATCAGCGTGAATGGCCACTGGAACCCCTGAATTCTCAAGTAATCGACGCTACTAGCGTCAATGATCACGCTATTGGCGTGAATTGTGAGAAAAATCATCTTTTGATTCGAATAATGGACGCTAATGGCGTCAATTCCACGCCATTAGCGTGGGATGGTCTGGTGGCCTCGAACACTTGACGCTATTGGCGTCATTGTCACGCAGTTAGCGTGAAATTATGCAGATTGCAGACCTGGACTCGAATGACTCACGCTATTAGCATGAGTTCCACGCTATTGGCGTGGGTTAATTGAAAGCTTCACGCTATTAGCGTGAGTGGTGGCGCTACTAGCGCCACCTCCTCTGCACAGTTTTCTTATTTATTTCTTTTAAGGCTCTGTGCTTGGACTCATTGGTTCCTAATATCTATATGTATTATAATTGGAATGCTTCTATAAATAACAATTGAAATGCATTAAACTAAGTATTAAACAATGCTAATGCCTAAATCTATGCTTATAGTCTAAATGTAAATTATCAGTATATACATTACCGTTGCTTTGCTTAACGTCTTAAGCTAGACGCTTACTCTCTTTTCAAACCTCATTGTTTTGAAGTGGGACAGAAGCTGAAGTTTTGTCCACTTCTCCACCATAATAGTGCTTCAACCGGTATCCATTTACCTTAAATGATCGGTCATTGTCTAGAGCTGATATGGCTACAGTGCCATATGGAAACACCTCACGAACCAAAAATGGTCCAGACCAACGTGATTTCAATTTACCTGGGAATAATTTCAGGCGAGAATTATATAGCAACACTTGTTGGCCTGGCATAAATTCTTTATGCCTGATTTGGTTGTCATGCCACCTCTTAGTCTTTTCTTTGTAGATTCTTGCACTTTCATAAGCGGCTAACCTGAACTCATCTAATTCATTTAATTGAAGTAACCGTTTCTCATTAGCTTTTGTTAGTTCAAAATTCAAAAACTTGGTTGCCCACATTGCTTTATGTTCAAGTTCAAGAGGTAAATGACAAGCCTTACCATATAGGAGTTGAAAGGGAGACATACCAATTGGAGTCTTAAATGCGGTTCTGTATGCCCACAAAGAATCATCCAACTTCTTGGACCAGTCCTTCCTTGATGTTCCAACTGTTTTTTCTAAGATTCGCTTCAGCTCCCGATTGGAAATCTCGACTTGGCCACTGGTTTGAGGGTGGTATGGGGTTGCTACTTTGTGCTTCACTCCATATTTAGATAACAAGCTTTCAAGTTGCTTGTTGCAGAAATGAGTTCCACCATCACTTATTATTGCCCTTGGTACCCCAAACCTTGTAAAAATTTGTTTCCTTAAAAAGTTGACCACTACTTTGGTGTCATTTGTGGTTAATGCAGTTGCTTCAACCCATTTAGAAACATAGTCCACAGCAACTAGGATATATTGATTACCAAATGACTTAGGAAATGGTCCCATGAAGTCAATACCCCATACATCGAACAATTCCACTTCTTGTATGTTGTTTAAGGGCATCTCATCTCTGCGAGACACATTCCCAGTCCATTGGCAGCTATCACATTTCATCACAAAGTCTTTTGCGTCTTTGAATATGGTTGGCCAGTAGTAGCCACATTGTAAGATCTTTTGTGCAGTACGGTTGAAACCAAAATGGCCTCCGTAGTTGGAGGAATGACAGTGCCATAGAATATCGGCACTTCGCATTCAGCTACACATCTGCGGATAATATTATCAGCACAATGAAAGTATAAATAAGGATTATCCCATAGATACCTCTGGGAGTCATTCAAAAACTTCTTCCTCTGCTGCCACGTAAATGTTTCAGGTATGATTTTTGCAGCTTTATAGTTTGCCATTTCAGCAAACCATGGAGTGACTCTAACAGCAAATATTTGTTCATCCGGAAAAACTTCATTTATCTCCACTTCCGGTCCATCTTGCAGCTCCTTATGCTGAATTCTGGATAGATGGTCTGCTACCTTGTTCTCCACTCCAGATTTATCCCTAATTTCCAGATCAAATTCCTGCAAAAGTAACATCCAGCGCAACAAACGAGGCTTTGCATCTTGTTTATGCAGTAAAAATTTAAGAGCTGCATGGTCAGTATAAATAATCACTTTAGACCCTACTAAATAAGATCTAAACTTATCTAAAGCATAAACTACAGCTAGCAATTCCTTTTCAGTAGTTGCGTAATTAATTTGTGCTTCATTAAGAATTTTACTAGCATAGTAAATGACATGCAATCTCTTTTCCTTTCTTTGTCCTAAAACAGCACCCACTGCATAATCACTAGCATCACACATTAGTTCAAAAGGTAAACTCCAATCCGGAGCTGTTATAACTGGTGCAGTGGTGAGTTTTTGCTTTAAAACGTTAAATGCACTAAGACATGCATCATCAAACACAAAATCTGCATCCTTCTCTAACAATTGACTCAGCGGTTTTGCGATTTTGGAGAAGTCCTTGATGAATCGACGATAAAATCCTGCATGGCCAAGAAAACTACGAACACCACTCACGTTAATAGGGGGAGGCAATTTTTCAATTACTAACAATTTAGCCTTATCTACTTCAAGTCCCATTTCAGAAATTTTGTGTCCAAGTACTATACCTTCCCTAACCATAAAATGACATTTTTCCCAATTTAAGACTAAGTTAGTTTCTTGGCATCTCTTTAATACTTTAGCTAAATTAGTCAAACATGAATCAAAACAAGGCCCAAAAACAGAAAAGTCATCCATAAATACCTCTAGACCTCTCTCTACCATATCTAAAAAAATAGAAAGCATGCACCTTTGGAAAGTGGCGGGTGCATTGCACAACCCGAATGGCATCCTCCTATATGCAAATACTCCGAATGGACAGGTGAATGCGGTCTTTTCTTGATCTTCCGGTGCAACTGGGATTTGATTATACCCAGAATAACCGTCAAGGAAGCAGTAGTAGTCATGACCGACTAATCGTTCGAGCATTTGGTCCACGAATGGAAGTGGGAAGTGATCCTTGCGAGTTGCATCATTAAGCCTTCGGTAATCTACACACATTCTCCAGCCCGTGATCGTTCTTGATGGAATCAATTCATTCTTTTCATTTTGTATCACGGTCATTCCACCCTTCTTCGGAACAACTTGGACCGGACTTACCCATGGTGTGTCGGAAATTGGGTATATCATACCTGCATCTAAACGTTTCACTACTTCTTTCCTTACCACCTCTTTCATGGCGGGATTTAATCTTCGTTGCAGCTGTCTCACAAGTTTAATGTCAGTTTCCATTAAAATCTTATGAGTACAAAAGGAAGGATTTATACCTTTGAGATCTGAAATAGACCAACCAATTGCTGATTTATGCTCCTTTAGTATCTTGACCAGTTTTTGCTCTTCAAACCATTCTAAACCTCTGTTAATAATTACTGGATATGTTTCATTTTCACCAAGGAAGACATACTTCAAAGTTTTCGGTAGTTCTTTTAATTCAACTTTTGGTGCACCGGATTGAATGTCGTCCTCTTTAACTTCCAGCTTTTCTAACATTGGTTCTGCTGGTTTTTCTGCAGTTTCAGGTGTTGATTCTGCAGAATTTTCTTCCACTGCATATGTTGCTGCATAATGAGGTAATGCAGAATTTCCTTCTGTTGTATCCGTGGCTGCTGCTATAAGTTCTATGTCTTTCTTCTCAGCTACTGCAACTGTTTCCTTTATGCCTGCATAAATCACATCATCCAACACATCTAATCAAAAACAATCATGTTCGTCAGTAGGATGTTTTATGGCATCAAAAACACTAAAAACCACAGACTCATTATCCAACCTTAACTCTAATTTACCCTGTTCAACGTCTATTAAGGCCCTAGCAGTGGCTAGGAAAGACCTCCCTAAAAGTAGGGGAATTTCACTTTCCCCTTCCATATCAAGCACAATGAAATCTGCAGGGAATATAAACTTATCTACCTTTACTAGAACATCTTCTATTACCCCGGAGGGTGTTCTTAATGACCTATCCGCTAATTGCAGAGATACTCTAGTTGGTTTAAGTTCAGTTATGCCTAGGGACTTACACATAGATAATGGCATCAGATTTATACTAGCCCCCAAATCACATAATGCTTTACCTACATCAATGTTACCAATAGCTATAGGAATATTAAAACTCCCTGGATCCCTCAATTTAGGAGGAAGCTTCCTTTGAATAATTGCACTGCACTCCTCAGTGAGTGCTATGGTTTCACATTCCTTCAGCTTTTGCTTGTTGGATAAAAGTTCCTTCATGAATTTTGCGTAATTAGGCATGTTAGCCAACGCCTCCGCAAATGGTATGTTGATATGCAACTTTTTAAACATCTCCAAAAATCTTGAAAACTGTCGCTTTTGCTCTTGTTGCTTGGTCAATATTGGATATGGGGGTTTTTCAAAGCGTGAAAAGTCCCACTTTTTTGGTGGATGCATAGGATCTTGCTCTTCCAATTTTTCTGCAACTTTTTCCTTATCACTTTCATTTGCTGCAGAATTTTTCTCAGCTTCTCTAGCATTTGATTCTGGTTTCTCTGGAGTAACCAATACCTTCCCACTTCTGGTTGTGATGGCTTTGGCATGTTCTCTTGGATTCACAACCGTATCACTGGGAAATTGACCTTGTGACCGCTCAGCCATTTGTTTTGCGAGTTGGCCAATTTGGTTCTCCAAATTCCTGATGGAGGCATCTTGGTTGGTCCGGTGAGCCCTTGTTTCAGCAATAAATTCTGTGGTGGTCTTAGTTAGCTGCATCACCACTTTTTCCAGCTCTGAAGGTTCCTTATTTGGGATTGGAGGGGGCTGCAAGTAGTTGTTGGATTTATAGTCCAATCCACCTCCTTGGAATCTTCTTTGAAAGTTATTTCCAGCAGAATAATTATTGTTTCTTTGGTAGGACTGCTGCTGATATGGTTGTTGCTGCGGTCTCTGATCATTCCAAATTCCGTTCACCTGCACAGGGTCAGCACCAACTAAAATAGGACAAGTGTTAGACTCATGCTCACCTTGGCAGTACTCACAAACAACATAAGGTTGGCTTGTGCCCACTTGTGCTGCAGAAACTTGCAATCGGTCCATCTTCTCATTCAATTTGGCCAATTGTTGTGCCAAAATCTTCTGTTCTGCGAGCATTGCATCATTAGTGGTTAACTGAATAACCTCCCTCTTTGGCTGAATTGTATGGCTTTCATTCTCTGTTCTTGCTAAAGATTTGATCAACTCATATGTTTGTGCGGCAGTCTTGGATCTTATAGTGCCACCGGCTGCAACGTTCACCATCATTCTCGTCTCAGGAGTCATACCATTGAAAAATATTCTGACCTGTTTACCTACAGGCATATCATATTGGGGGCACCTCCTTACCAACGCCTGGAATCTCTTCCATGCAATACACAGAGATTCTCTTGCACTTTGCGTGAAATTGGTGATCTCATTCACCAACCGATTGTACTTATCCATAGAGAAATATTCTGCAAAGAATCTTGAAACCAAGTCGTCCCAAGTTGCTATACTGTTGGATGTCTGACAATTCAGCCACCTCAAAGCATTGTCCTTCATAGCAAAGGGGAATAAACTTAGCCTCACAGCATCATCGGAGACTCCTTGGTGTCTAATAGTATCACAGATTCTGAGAAATCTGTCTATGAAGTCATGAGGGTCTTCCGAATCATCTCCTCCAAACTGGCTGCGCTCCACCAATGATATTAACGAAGGGTTTATATCAAAATGATTGGCTTGGATTGGTGGCCTCACAATACTGGAGTTAGGTCGTGTGAACATAGGAGCCAGAATATCCTCCATAAGTTCATCTTCAGGCCGTAGCCTTAGTGGAGGCTGATTGTGTGGTTCTTCAGCCATCTCTTCTGACTCAAATTCTGGAAGTGAATCAAAGTCAAACAGTTCAGCTTCTCTTCTTCTTTGCCTAGCTAGCCTCCTTCGGAGTGTTCTCTCAATTTCAGGGTCGAATTCCAATTCCTCAGAGCTAACTGAACTTCGCATAAAAACTTTAGAGAAGCGATTAGTAACAAAATTTCAATCACAACAATTAAAAATTACTGAAGAATCTGTTACCAATCCCCGGCAACGGCGCCAAAAACTTGTTGTACGATTTATGCGAATGTATATACGGCAAGTGTACCGATCGTTAACAAGTAATAAAGTAAGTAAGTGAGTTATCGTCTCCACAGGGATTGGGTAAATTTTCAGTAATTCAATGAGAATGATTGAAACCAAAGAGTAACAAAAAGAAGTTTGATTGATTGAAGTTGAAAGAATTATTAAATAACAGAATTAAATTTGCAGTAAAATAAAGTGTTGTTACCAATAGAGATGAGTTGCGGTCCGGCGCATTCCTTCTGAGTGTCACCACTTTCACTTGACTGGATTGTTACTTTTAAGCATACATATAATAAATCTCTACTAAACTCGTAAATCCTAGAACTACTAGAGTCTTTAACCAGTGATTTAACCCTTTAATTCGATCAAGAACCCTAAACCCTTAGCGAATCTGTCAAATTAAGCATTAAGAGAACAAATTATATGGGTTCGTGCTTTGTTTGCTCGGAGAATAAGTCTTTCCTATATTAGTCAATTCCTAATTCCTTAGCGAATTAACCCTTTAAACCGAATCAAAAACCTAATTCCTTAGTGAGTTCTATCAATTTAAGCATGTAAAGAACATATTATAACATTCGCACTCACGCATCCCTATTCCTAGGCGAAGAATGAATGTTATTCTTAACAGGTCAGAAAATAAAATTCCAATGTTCCCATTGCGAATTCTACCCCTCAATACTCAACTAAAGTGATCAAATTCAATCAAGATAAGATTAAAAACAGATAAGAATTAAAACAAACAAAACATATATATATCAATACCAGCCAAATTACATAGGTTAACTCATCAGTTCATGGCCTTTCCACAATTAAAGAACTAGCCAGCCATAGGCCTCAAGAATGCCAAAGCAATTGAATGAAACATTGTTGTGCAGAATCTTGGTTTAGAATCTTGAAACTTAGACTGGAAAAACTCTCTAGAGGCTATGTAAAACTATTTCTATCTCCGTATTTTGATGATAATCCCCCCTTAAACCAGTTCTGAGGCTTCATATTTATAGCCATGTTTAATAAAGGCAAGAAAACCAAAAGATAATCCTAAATTCGAAGTCAATCAGTTTAAAACAGGAAGCAGAATCATATCCACGCTATCAGCGCGCGACTCCACGCTATTAGCGTGGACCTTTCGAAAGCATGGCGCTACTAGCACGAATACTCACGCTAGTAGCGTGAGTTGGTCGAGTCTTCAGGCTGTTCCAGGCTTCTTTCACGCTATTGGCGTGGATCACACGCTATTAGCGTGAGGTCTTCGAGTCAATTGCCTTGGTTTCGTCTTCTTCACGCTGTTAGCGTGAATTCCCACGCTAATAGCGTGGGTCTTTCGAGTCTTCAGTCTTCCTTTGCCCTGTATCTGGCGCTGATGGCGTGAATACCCACGCTAATAGCGTGGGTCTTCAATCTTGATTTTCTCTTTTTGCTTGAGTTTTCCTCCTTTTACCCTGTAAAATGCTCAAATGGTCTTAAAATTAATACAAAGTAATAAAAAGGCTAAACTAACCTATTTCTATCTTATTTCCTACATATTTAATTAAAATCTATCCTAAAACTATACTAAAAACTAGATGTGTTTGCAACACATCAAAGATCACATGAGATATAATCTTTGAATACTTAGTTTGACAGATTCACTAAGGGTTTAGGTTTCTCGATCAAATTAAAGGGATAAACCGCTGGTTAAGGCTTTATTATGCTCTAGGGTTTACAAATTTAGGAAAGATGTATCATGTGTGTGTCATAAGATAATGAACCAATCAAGTGAAGGAGGTAGGAACAAAAGGGATTGTGCCTGACCACAATTGTTTCTTTCATCGGTAATTTCCTTTATATTTTTATTGCATTTATTTTATGTTT
>PYAF01003524.1:16163-40672 GCA_007407185.1 Glycine tomentella | reverse complement strand
AGGAATTTTATAGAACATTAAATAAAAGCGTAACTTTAGTGAAACATTTGCTGTATTATATTTTCTTTCAAATGAGTTGTTTATTCAAATACAATCATAATACTTAAAGAGTAAACTTCTTAATTATTCACTTATTAAGTTAAATTAAATTTAGTCTTTCAATCAATCATTTATTTAATTACAACCAAATCAATTATAGTTATTTTACTTGTGATTTTACTTGTGATTTTGAATTATTTAACCTTCATTTATATTTACGTTATTTAGTCACCCATAATCTTAAATTCAAAGCACTTAACTCCATGTTCATTCAAGTTAAATATTAAGCTTTGTAAATCAATTCACTACACATAATAAGTAAGATTAAATTTTAAACACTAATCTTAACATATCTAATATTTAAACTTAGTTTATCAAGAACTTCCCATACCTTTCTTGATTCTTAAATTTGGAAAGCCTTTACTTTTTTTTTCCCTTGAGCCCCACGTAAATTTGTCCAAGATAGTGGTCTTGGTTTCCTTGTTTAGGTAGAAGGTATGTCTTGAAAAGGATAGCAAGGTTAAAGTAAGAAGGATGCAAGAAAGTAATGGCTTGATTATTCTTTAATTTTGGTTTGAAAAAGGCTTTAAAATGGTTTTGAAAGAGACCAAGCTTTGGCTGCACGTTCCCTTCTTCCCTTCCTTTCAATTCTCACGGTCTTTCTTCATTATATAGAGGGAGATTGTCTTTTGCCTTGTAAAAATCTTACAAATATCTTGCTTAGCAATTAATGCTAGCTTTCCACATGTTTTCCTCTTATTGGCTAATGAATGAATTATTTGCAAGTGGCCTTCTTCAAGAAATTTCCACCGTCCTCTAGCCCCTCACTCTCCCTCACGTGCTTTTTTTTCCCTTTTTACATAGGCAATTCATTTGATTTTGCCTTCCTACGGTGGGTTTGCAAGCTTATGTACATTTTGAAAAAGTCTTAAGCATTTATTACTACTTGCCTACTTGGACCAATGAAAATTGTTATGCTTTCTCAATCATTCATGTGCTATCCTTGACTTTTCAAAAGCTTTTCTCCCTTGGTTTATCTATCACACGGTTCAAGCTTATTCTTAAAGCCATGTTTATACAAATTATCTTTTTATTTCCTTTAATAGCACTTTTCTCAATTCTTATTGGTCTAATTCATTTTCAATTAATAAAATTACTAACCTAACTTGTTTAAAAGGTCTAGTTATCCTATAATTAAGAGAAAATACTATAGATTATATTTATCATTTTCCTATGTTTTTCAGATACCTGAGTTAGTCTGTATTGAACTCTTTTCAAAATTTTCTATTAAAATTTCTATAAATTCTAATTCATAGTTTCTAGTCATCTACTTTGTTGATAATTTGTTTTCTATGGGTATATAATCCTTTTATTAGGTTCCTACAGAATTCTCAAAATTATCTGGCCATTTTTAGGGTAAAGGGTATTTTGGGTCATTTTTGAAATGTCTAGGGGCATTTTCGTCATTTTTGTCCTAAACTAATTTTTGTAAAATAAATATAAATATTTATAATTTAATGAGAAAATCTAACAAATATATATTAAAAATGAGGGTGTTACAGAATTCACTAAGGGATTAGGTTTTCGATTCAGGTTAAAGGGTTAATTCGCTAAGGGATTAGGGATTAACTAATCTAGGAAAGATTTATTCTTTGAGTAAACATAATTAATTAAATTTAATGACCAGTTAAGTGAAAGAGGTAGGGATCAAAGGGGATTGTGCTTGACCACAATCATTCATTCCATTGGTAACAACCCAACTATTTACTGCATTTACTTCTTTTCAATTTTTGTTCTTACTTTCAAACACTCAACACACAACAAATTCTTCACAAATAATTTCTTTTTTTTTCCAATCGCATTGATTGCAACTTGCTGTAAATTTCAACCCAATCCCTATGGAGACGATACTCTACTTACCTACTTTTATTACTTGAAACGAGCGGTGCACTTTCCGTGTGCTTATTTGGTAACAAGTTTTTGGCGCCGTTGCCAGGGATTGGTAAACTGATTTTACAGTAATTTTTAATCTTTGTGATTGGAATTTTTGTTACTAATCGCTTCTCTGAATTTTATGCAAGGTTCAGTCAATTCTGAGGCTTTCCAGTTCGATCTTGAAATTAAGAGAACCCTCAGAAGGAGGCTAGCCAGACAAAGAAAGAGAGAAGTGGAAAAATTTGACTTTGATTCAATTCCTGAATTAGAGTCTGAAGAAGAGATGGCTGAACAACAAAATAATCAGCCAAGACCAAGACCTGAAGATGAACTCATGGAGGATATTCTGGCTCCTATGTTTACTAGACCCAACTCCAGCATTGTGAGGCCACCAATACAAGCTAATCACTTCGACATAAATCCCTCATTGATAGCCTTGGTAGAACGCAGTCAGTTTGGAGGGAGGACTTTGAAGACCCACATGACTTCATTGACAGATTTCTCAGAATCTGTGACACTATCAGACACCAAGGGGTCTCATATGATGCTATGAGACTAAGCCTATTTCCCTTTGCTGTTAAGGGAAATGCACTGAGATGGTTAAACAAACAAACTTCAAATAGCATCTTAACTTGGGAGGACTTAGTCTCAAGATTTTTTGCAGAATACTTTTTCATGGATAAATACAACAGGTTGGTGAATGAAATTACCAACTTCACTCAGAATGGAAGAGAATCCCTGTATACAGCTTGGAAAAGATTCCAAGAATTGATCAGGAGATGCCCACAATATGACATGCCTGTAGGTAAGCAGGTACGTATCTTCTTTAACGGTGTGACTCCTTAAACTCATATGATCGTTAATGTTGCAGCGGGGGGTACTATAAGGTCCAAAACTGCAGCTCAAACCTATGAGCTGATTAATTCTCTTGCCCGGAATGAAAATGAGAGTATCACACTTCAGCCAAAGAGAGAACCAATCCAGTTGTCCAGCAACGATGCAATGCTTGCAAAGCAGAAAATCTTGGCCCAACAGCTTGCCAAGTTGACTGAGAAAATTGATAGACTTCAAGTTTCTGCAGCCCAAGTAGCAGCTAGCTAACCACATGTTATCTGTGAGTACTGCCAAGGTGAGCATGAATCTAATGTTTGCCCTATTCTTGTTGGAGCTGACCTTGTGCAGGTTAATGGCATTTGGAATGATCAAAGACAGTAGCAGCCATACCAGAGAAACTACAATTTTGCTCCGGGGAACAGCTATCAAAGAAAATTCCAAGGAGGCGGGTTAGACTACAAGTCCAACAACTACTTGCAACCCCCTCCTATTCCCAATAAGGACATTTCTGTACTTGAAAAGGTAATGATGTAGCTGTCAAAAACAACAATAGAACATATCCAAGCAACCAATGCCTTCATAGCTAAAACAAGAGCTCACAGAACAAACCAAGATGCTTCCATCAGAAATCTGGAAAACCAGATTGGTCAGCTTGCAAAACAGTTGGCTGAAAGACCACCAGGCCAGTTCCCAAGTGACACAGTGATAAACCCAAGGGAACATGCGAACGCTATTACAACCAAAAGTGGTAAAGTACTTAGTCCACCAGAAAAGCCTCTGGTGATTAAAAAGGAAGTTGAGAAAAAAAAGTGCAACAGCTGACACAGATGAAGAAAAAGTTGCAGAAAATTTTAAAGAGCAAGATTCTGCACCTCCACAGAAGAAGTGAGATTTCTCTCGCTTTGAGAAACCCCCATATCCAGTGCAGACCAAGCAACAACTCCAGAAACAGCAGTTTGCCAAGTTCCTAGATATGTTTAAGAAGTTACATATAAATATTCCATTTGCTGAGGCATTAGCCAATATGCCTAACTATGCAAAATTCATGAAGGAACTTCTGTCTAAGAAACATAAGCTGCAAGATTGTGAAACAGTAGCACTCACTGAGGAGTGCAGTGCAATAATTCAAAGGAAACTTCCTCCTAAATTGAAAGACCCTGGAAGTTTTAATATCCCTATAGCCATAGGAAACATAAATGTAGGGAGAGCACTCTGTGATTTAGGGGCTAGTATAAACTTAATGCCATTGTCAATGTGTAAGTCCTTAGGCATACTGAATTAAAACCTACTAGAGTTTCTTTGCAATTAGCAGACCGTTCTTTAATTGAATATATTTATTTTATTGATTTAACTCTTCCTCTAACATTCTATTATACTACATTCAATCCTTTTTATAAGAAACAAAAGTGATAGTATAAAATGTATTTCTTATTTATACCTATGTTGGGACTTCTTAGGCAACGATATGTTCTAGACTTCTAGTAGTAGTAAAAGATCATGTGAACATCAGCTAGCATGTAATTAGCAATGTTAGTTTTGCAGCCTACAAAAACAATGTAGAAGTGAAATGAAGTTAAGCATGTATAAACCTTTTCCTTTCTTAATCTGGACATGAATAAATAAATTGTTAAAGTGAAACGCAGTGCCTGACCTATTAGTATATAGGTGCCATGAAAATAAACAAATGCATTTAAAGAGTAAGGAATAACAATCTCAAATGAATCTAAATTGGCTACACTATAAAATTTTATACTCAACCAAATAATAGAAATTAGCATTATTATAGTAACTAAGATATTTCACTTGCAGTAAAAGCAGTTAAACAAGTAGTATATATAAAGCACAGTAACAAAAAATACACTTTGTTTATCTTGACAGCATATATAATTAGAATTCAAATTTAGAGTCTTCTATGATATTGAGTCATAAAAAATACAATTGGAAATGGACATCATTCGCAATTTTGGCTCAATGTTACCTTAAGTGAAGAAGGATCTAATCCATCCATCCATCCATCTAAAAATAAAAGAGAGACAATGTTGGCTTATATGGCATTGTACTTTCAATCTATCACACATACAACACAAGTTCTACAATTATGTTGACACTATATATGACAGACATACACCACCTCTTAACAGGGTTGCTCCACTGTGGGTCAAAAAAATTGTAACATGCATCAAAATTATGGAAAGTATGAAATCCAATATGGAAGTGGATACTCTTTAGTCTCTAGTATTTGTTTGTCATCACTTTCATCTATAATGGCTTATACTTATGTCATGAAGACAACTCAGACCAGCACTTGAAGCACATGATGGCTGGCCTCAACAATCCATAATATGTAAGTTCTAATTAACAAACTTGAAGATTTACTTACTTCGAATATTACTTGTTTCAGTGTAGGTCCTTAAACCCCATTAGACATTTCTTTAGAAATATATAAGACATAATTAAGAGGGATAAGAATGTTGACATGCCTTACTTCATGTAAGAAGGTTCTCTCATCACTAATATGTGTAAAAAACTACCTATACACATACCTTCTCTTTTGAGTGAGAATTGTTCCTTTTAAAATAACTTTTTCCATGTCTATTGAAAAGTCTAAAGGCCTCTTATGGCCTAAGCCCTATAACCTATTAGCTTTGATGATCAATAAATCCAAATTTGAATCAGTTTTAACAAGTGATATGTTTTATAAACAGAATTTATTGAGAACAGAAAGAAAAACAAATGAAAGATCATAAGAATCTTAATGAATAGAAAACTTAATATAATAATATAAAAAGTATGCAATACAGCATGCCAATCTTCACTAAAATTGCAGAACACCATGAATCAGCTAGAAAAACTACTTAATCTGAAATGAACTAGATGGAAGACTGCCCTCTAGGCAATTCTAACATTTCTTTCCAACCAAATATTCTCTAGACTCAAAAAGTGAGACCAATGCCAAAATCTGCCAGTAGCAAATAAAATATTCTAAAATTAACACAGCAACTGCTGCAGCTTGCATGTCCTTGGGACAAACCCAATGTTTACCAAATGATTCAAATTAACTCACCTCTGTCGTTCACTCAATTCAAATTAACTTCTTTTTTCTCTTACTTTTTTTATATATCTTTTTTAACTGAAAAATAAAGTAATGTTTTTTTTTCTCTAATCAAAAGAAATTGAAGAAGATAGAAACAAGAAAATAAGACAGGAAATTTGGTACCTGTGGAATCCTATGGCACAACCAACAATGAAATTCATAGCCTTTGACTGGTTGAGTTTCAAGCCCCCACAATCGCCAACTTCCTGCAAAGACGTGCGACCTTTGACTGGTTAAGGGGCAACCCATTGGGTTTGTCTTTGAAGCGAGCGCACCCCACATGCGACTCTTGTTTCCTGAAGTCCGCTACTAGATCAGAGAAGGGTTCCGCCGTTGACGGAATGGTTGTGATGGGGCATATGATGGGATGGAAAGAGGAGGAGGGGAAGTGGAGGAAGCCGGAGAAGAAGAGGAGGAAGAAGGTGAAGGTGTGCATGATTGTGATGGTGAAGGTGTTTATGGGTTTGCGAGGCACTGGCATAGTGGAGAGAGAGAAAATGGGTGGGGGTTCACAGAGGGTGTGAAGGATGAAAGGTGCGACGATGGGTTCACAAAAAGGGAATTATAGTGCGTGGGTAAGGTTGGATCTGGAAAATGGCTGTTATGAGAAAGGGTAGCGGCATCATCTAGTTCCTCGAGGAAGTTGAGATCTTTGTCATCGTCGTTTTGATCGCAAGGGGCGGGGTTTAAGTGGACCGGTGTTGGGATTTTTGGATTCAAATTTGAAAAGCTAAATAATGGATGAGAGAAAAAGGGAAGACGAAGCGAAAGCGGCGAGAAGATGGACGAATGTCAAAGACTGTTTTAGAAAATTGTCTTTGATACCTGTGTTTAAAGGTTCTTCCAAAACCGTCTTAGTACACTTACTTTTAAAAACGATTTTTCGACAACCGTCTAAAAAAATTTGCTTTTATTTACAAAATTGCCACCGCCTAATATTCTAAGACAGTTCTTTGAGAACCGTCTTAGAAAGTGTGTCGTAAAAAATGTATTTTGTAGTAGTGTACGGTTGAGAACCGTTGTTGATTACTTGTGTGCCTTTGTATAGGGCGTAACACCGAGGGTGTCAGTGGCGGAGACCACAGTTCAGGGATTAGACAGCAAAGCACTGCTTTACCAGGTTTGTTCTTTGGAGCGTTTCCCATTGCTTGAGTTCCACCATACTCCGAGGGAGTGATGGTTACATACATGATTCATATGCATTGAATTGGATGTTACAGCTTTCCTCATGATAATATGTATGCTTGTTTTTGTGCTTGTGTATGGTTGCCTTTCGGATAGATATTCTAGCCAGTTAGATAGATATGGACCTCCCTAGGAGTAGAGCGCAACTCTTAGTCGGTTTGCTCACGTAAAGGGTGTATGATCCCTTAAGACCAGAGATAGGTGGTCCCGTCGCGGTTGAAGCCTATTCTCGGAGATGCCATATACGTGCATCCATATGAAAAGGGGTAGCTCTCGATGGGATGGCACGGGTGTGAGTTCTGGTCTCACACTGGGGACTGAGAGTCCCGATGCTGATGATGATGCATCTTTGGCAGGCGTAGTACCACAGATACACATTAGATCTAGAGAATGTCTATGTGTTGTTGTGAGGGCCAGGAGGGCTGATGTTGTGATGCCTTTGATGTTATGTATCATGGAAATGAGCCAGGGGGAGGAGAAGCCTTCAAGAATTCTGAGCTTACTGATATTGTATCTCACCTCATGTGTGGGGATTATATTTTTGCAGGTGATGCATCTGGCAGAGATGATAAGTCCCAGGACGGGAGGCCCTAATAGGAACAAACATTGTATAGCTGCTTTATGTTTATTATGAGAGCATTGTGGCTCACTATTTTATGTTTATTATGTATTTTGTACCCCTGCGAGGGAAGATGTGCGTGTACACATATGTTTGGATCCTGTATTGATTGTGATGTACAAACACCATATATTTGTACTCTCGTGTGAGGATGCGATCTGTGAGATCATGGCACAGGGTGCCTATTCTTTTGTATAGACACAGTGGTGGTTTTGATGATGTATATATGTTTATACCCATATAGATATTTGTGGTTTTTGATTCTCCTGCTATACCTGTATGGACTCTATAGTCTTTACCTGTCGTTCTTTATGTTATTTGGATCGTAAAGGCTTGTTGTGGTGTCTTGGCATTCGTAATAGGAATTATGGATACTTACCATACATAATGAATCAGAAATATGGTTTTGAAAGGAAATGACAATGACGTCATGTTTTTATTAAAATGCTTTCGTTGATTTTTAGTATTGATTTTAAATTAATCAATGTGTTAATCTGATTAAGTAATTGTTAATATGTCGGATGCATACGAGGGCGTTGCATCCCTAGATGTCAAATTATAACAATTTACTCGTAACATTTCAAATTAATTACAGTATTCTCCATTGTGAGAGCTCTGTTAATAATTGAATGAGAAATCATTAATGCTTTTGCACGTGATCGTTTTGGACACTAAAGTACAAGACATGTGGGTTAAATGAATTTGTTTTGTTATTAAGTTGTATTTCATCTATTTTAGAAAAAATTAACATATCCAAATTTTATTATTTTTTAAAATATTATTTCATAAATTGCACGGTTTATAATCAAATTAATTATTATTATTTTCTCGTAAGTAATTTGATTATTGTTTATATACGCATGAAAAACTATTTTAGTAATCCAATAATCATTATGAACCATAGAATATTTATATATGTGGATCACAGCAATGATAATGGTCTCATCTCACTGGAGCTTCATAGTCTTTGGTTAGTTGTCTATTCCCATAAATTTTATAATATCACTTTATCTAATGTTTATTTTGAAAGCAACATTTATATCAGGTTAAAAAAATAAGAGAGCAGTTTTTATATTTTATTTAAGAGTTGTCAAAATTAATGAAATTATGATTTTTTTTATTTATAAATCTAACCATTAAATTGGATATACTATATATATACAGAGAGAAGAGTTTATGGAATATAATGTATGAAGGAATAAGTGGAAGACCAACCTAGGCCAGTGATATAGTTTAATTTGTGGGCTAAGATTGCTAAGCTTGATAATTTATTTTGTTTATGCAATTAATTATTCATGGGCCGTATTTTATTAAGTGTGTAGGTGAGTTGGGCCTGACATTAACCCTAAAGCAGGCAAAACAAATCATAGGAACCCACTTTCACATAAAACAATCGCCAACATTGAACCAAATAATTCACACAGTGAACAAACTACCCATGACTTCATGAATCACCAGAATATGAAGTCCCAAAGTACAGAGTAAAGGCTATTACAATACATATTATTGATGGTATAGTTTTCCATCTATTCAATCTGCTTGACACAAGCAGTAAAACTTCTTAAATACAGTGCATTAGCAAATCATTTGGACTTTGGATTTCTTTACTTTAGGGTACTTTTTTTGCGTTTTCTTACTCCTTCTTGGGATTTGACTATGCAGGACTTCAGAAGCATTTTCTCCCATTTGCTTGCTAAGATACAATGCTTTGGCATTTTTATATGCTTATATCCACTTCTTTTATGAGTCGGATTTGATGGCACTGAAATTTTCTTTATGATTTACATCTTATAAATGACAGAGGTCACAGAGCTTTACATATGTGTGGCAGGATGACACATACTTGATGTTGCTGACCACAAGTTCTAATGCATTTTACCATCTTAATGATTGCAGGTAAATGATGGTTTAATAATCTGACTACTGTTATTATTAGGTTCATGATGTTTTATTTGGGAGAAAAGAAGAAACTTAAAAAGAGGAAAGAACATAATGATTCATAGCAAAGAGATCCTCAGTCTCTACGTAGCAATATCTTTCTTGGCTGCATGGTTCATGAGGGACTTCTCTGTCTTAATTTAGTTGATTCTTTTTCAAATTAGTATCATTGTTTTCACAGCATGTCTTGTATATTAAACATAGAAGCAGAGTGTGGCTTAATTGTCCCAGTTAGATGACCTGCCCAAATTTGTAAGTAGTTAGTAACTTCAGCCTGCTAGACAGTGGCGGATCTAGGACCATGGATGTAACACCCCGTGTGCACCCGGCGTATTATCATTATTACAATATCAGAGTATCGCAGCAAGCATGGAAATAATCAATAAAGAAAGCTTGATTCCAATATAAATACACTTTATATACATATATGGTGAATATCTGGCATATACACAGTACATTCTCCTCAAAACTATACAATTATCCCCTAGGATTCCAAAATACAGACAAAATGAACAAAATGTGAGCTAACAAGCTCAGTCATCTAGACCTAGGGTTGTCTTCACATTATCCCAACTCAGGCCTCTTGCCTTGGGATCTCTCAGGGACTTATGTCTCAGCTCCTGCAAAATGAGCCCCAAATAGGGGTGAGATAATCATCCCAGTAAACTCAGGGTTCTCAGAGGTTTCCCTCCCCCTGGTTCACTCTCCCACACACAAGTATATATACATATAATATAGCATAGCAGAAATCAGATCATATAAAACCTCATCATACAATTAGCCTTCACGGCTCACAAGAACAATCTGTATGCACATGTCCACCCCAAAACAAGCATAAGTAAACAATACACAATGCCTGAGTGAGATCATCCACCGAGTGGGTACATTCTCTCAGGACTTTCATTTGAGTTCCTGAATAGGATCATCCACCGAGTGGGTACATCTACTCAAGACTCACTCAATCTATGCCTAAATAGGATCATCCACCGAGTGGGTACATCTACTCAGGACTTGCCGCCCAATACCTGAATAGAATCATCCACCGAGTGGGTACATCTACTCAGGACTTACATGGATGCCTATGGATTATCCCAAGGGAGATCATCCACCGAGTGGGAACATTCCCAAAGGGGATCCATAGTTCCTCATACTACTGGCCAGTAGATTCTTATACAATCACATCACAATCATCTCATAGCAGAGTTCATGCAAGTATACACTACACTAGTATACACTACACTAGTGCAATCAATACCATCATCATAAGCAACATAACATATACTATCTTAGTGTAAACAATACCAATATACCCCATCTCAAGGCTTAGCTAGCATTTAGTTGCCAGCCTATCATCAAGACAGTTCATCAACATCAGGCACATATCTCAGTATCATGGCATCATACATAATCAACAGACAAGACATATCAATCAATCACCCACTTTGGGTGTAATGAACACAAGTAGGGGAACCAATCCCCAAGAACACTGAGCTTACCTGGTCGCAGCTCAGAATCAGCTCCCCTGGCCTCGTGGTGAGCTCTACCAGCGATATGCACTTCACACCCTATAATAGGCATGAGATAAACAATCAGAAACGGTGTTCGACCGTTTAAATGGAAGGAAACCTCCTTCCTTTTATAATCAATTTCTGTCTTCTAACTTAAGGTTTATCTCAGCCCAGCTTCTACTAGGCCATACATTGACCCTCAAGGTCTGCCTCAGCCTAACTAATGCCTCAAAGTTCCCTTTAAAACTCTGTACAACTCAATTAAAAGCTTAATCAATATCAAGGACCAACAATTGTCCAACTTAGCCAAAGCAAGAATATTAACATGTTTTCACCGTTCATTTGGCCTTATGAACAACCTTTGTAAAGGTACTTAGGTTAATTCAGGCCATAATATCTCCCATTCACACACACTTCTTCCTTCCCAGAGCCAAACTCAAACTTCATCACAATTAAATTTCAAAGCTCCATATTACTCAGAACAACCTCCTAACTACACTTTTCTAAAGAACCTAAGCCTAATTCCAGCCCTATCACCAATTGGTCACTATTCATCCAATCTCCCATTCCACAGATTAAACGGTTAAAACATGAGTTTCTTACCTCAGATCAATAAAGAAAGGCTGGAGAAGTCTTTCTCCTAGCTCTGGTGTCCTGGGCTTCCTTCTTTCCTCTCCCACAGCTCAAACTCTGCAAAACCTCAGGGGAATGGGTTTCTCTCACAAACTAGCCTGGATTTTGGCTCTCTAATGGTTCTAATCAAGTTTAGAAGTGATTAGGAGGTGTTTTAGTGGCTTATGATGAAGATAAGAAGCTCCTATGGCTCATTAATGGCGGTCTGGACCAAGGAAGAAGATGAACAGTACCCTTCCCTTCTGAAATCGCGAAATGGCCTTTTATAGGGGCCTGCCCTGTTGATTCAATTGTAGCCAAGTATCAAAGAATAAAGATCAAGTTTCAAGGTTTTGGACTTTCAAACATGCACAAAAGGATATGCTCAAAGGAAAACTTGAAGAATCAATTTGATCATGTGTAAAAGGAAGTATATGATCTGATAATCCAAGTGTGTGTGTGTGTGTCATGCATCATCCATTCCTTTAAAGATCATTGAATCAATTGATTAAGTAAAAGCAATTGATTAGAAAGGCACTTAGAAAGTTAAGTTTTTGGAAAAACTGAGTAAACATATAAATAATCGATTACAAGAATTGAAACATCGATTATTTTGTTCTTCGTGTTCTTAAGAAAACAAATCATGATCATTGTAATCGATTACATATCGTTTTAATCGATTACTCAGGCTTTTTATGAAAAATGGTGCTCTCTGTCTTAATCGATTACATAAGAGTATCGATTACATGCCTGAACATACATCTTAAGAAAATACATGCTGATTGTCTTAATCGATTACTTTATGGATTAATCGATTATATTGTTCTTTGTCTAAACCCAGAAAATCTTATCATCATTTTAATCGATTATATAGTTCAGCTTAGTAAAACATGTGCCTCTGGCTTAATCGATTACGTATCAGAATAATCGATTAAATGATTCATTCTTGAAACTCAGAACGTTTTATAAATATTTTAATCGATTACTATCTTGATTTAATCGATTAAAAATGATAAATAATTGATTATTGGAGCGTGTTTAATCGATTATTTTCAGTTAAAAAGCTGTTATAAATAGAACCTCTTAGGTTGAGGTTTGTAACTTTTGATCTATTGTGTAATTTCGAATAAAAAGGCATTCACAAACACTCTAAACTTTCATTAGTGAGATTCTCTGTGTTCTAAACATATCTAGCTTCACAAAATTCATATGGGTTTGTAAATCAAGAAGGTGAAGCATTTGTTCATTCAAAGATTAAAGAAAAGGGATGCATTAAGTTGATCATCTGTAATTCAATTCGTGGATTCATTCATTTACATGCATTCTTGGATTATCAGGTGATGTATTTCCTTGTTTCTTTGATCGTGTAAATTGTTGATTGAATTTTTGTAAAGGTTAGTCAATTGTAAAAGTGTAACACCCCGTGTGCACCCAGTGTGTTAACATCTTTATCATATCAGAATAGCACAAAATTCTATATTAAATACCTAAATGTCGCGGAAGCACACATGGATCACAATTCTTGACACATTATGTATGGTCTAAAACATAAATATAAATCTAATCCATAACAATAAGCCCTTATTGATCCAAATAATAAAACGATAAAACCATAGAAACCAGGCAGATATCAACCATATCTAATAAGATATGACAGGAGACAGAAACTACCTTACTCAGCATGGCACACGTCATATGAAGCCCCACAACTCTCAACCCTACTGGTCTCCTCATCAAGGAATCTATCCCAGCTACTAGAATCCATACCTGCAACATGACCCCACACGGGATGAGATATAAATTTCAGTAAGCCAGGGTTCTTGGAGGTCTTTCCTCCCCCTGGTTCACTATCAACATCTAACATCACAATTTAGCTTATCCACAACCCTCTGATTTCTCTCATCACATTTCTATCATACCACATAATATGCACGTCTATCTAGGCTTGTATACTCAACATCTGTATTAATAGATCATATGTCTAGTAATAGACTGCCCCAAGCTCTCAGATCTTAAACCTTTTCTCTTATCACAACTATCAGCCAATTCGACTTTCTTATTTCATAACTGCTAAAATAAAAGTTATTCATATAGTAAACTCTCTATAGTCTAATCCACTGACTGGGGAGAATCATCTGTCAGCTATAATTCCCCAGAATCCCCTTTATCCTCTATCCCATACCTGAGGAGGATCATCCATAAATGGGCTCTCCACTCTCTCAGGATGCCTCTAATTACAACGCCTGAGGAGGATCATCCATAAATGGGCTCTCCACTCTCTCAGGACGTCTCACACCCACATACAGTGCCTGAGGAGGATCATCCATTAAAGGGCTCTCCACTCTCTCAGGACTATTACTACATGGCCCGAGGAGGATCATCCACTTAAGGGCTCTCCACTCTCTCAGGACATGGTCCACTGCCTAAGGAGGATCATCCATAAATGGGCTCTCCACTCTCTCAGGGCTTATGTGGAAATTCTACTGGCCAGTAAAATAACATGCATACACCACAAGTATCATCATATTAAACAGAACATACACTATCTTAGTGTAAACAATTCAAGCATACCCTATCTCAGGGTTTAGCTAGCATTAAGTTGCCAGCATACTATCAAGCACATAATCTATACTAAACATGACACTATCATAGCGTCTATCTAACATTATCTAAAATCATGCCAAATGGCACTTCTCACAACCCATATCACAACACCATCACGGTGTTTCCCTATTACAAGTATCATCAAATAACATCCAGGTGCCTGGCATGTCCTACTGAACTATTATCAATCTACAGCATACACTCTTCACAATGTTAGCTTATCATCAGGCACCGAACACTGAAACAGTGTTCATCCCATCACTTAAAACATCAGGGTATCTCTTGTATACCCAATACAGCCCAATCATCTATCTTAGGGTTTAACTAACATCCCTTATTATAACCAATATCATCCCTAGTACTATCACCATGCTAGGTTCACCATCAGTCATTATACAATAATATCAAAGATCAGGACACTAACACAGTGTTCATATTTCCTAAAATACATATAATTAATTAGTAGTGACCCCAAGGAGGGAATTCACTCCAAGAAACACTGAACTTACCTGGTATGCCTCTGCTTTATCCTCTATCTTCAGCTGGTTAGTCCATGCAGCTGATACCATCGTGCTTTCTCCTATTCAATCAGGCAGCACAGTCATATCAGAACCACTATACCAGGTATCTAACAATAATACTCAACCGTTGAAAGGGAAGGAAGTATGATTCCTTTCCACCATCTCCCAATCAACTAACTTAGAGTTATCGGCCTAATCAATGCATAGGCCCCCTCACAGATTCTTAACAGGATCATTATCAGCCTAACCATGGCCCTAGAGTCTTAATAAGACTCTGTATCGGACAAACCATTGGTCTATCTGTGCCTAACTCGCCAGTTATTCATCTTGGCCAAATCTAACATATCACTGCATATTCACCGTTTATTTGGCCTCCTGAATAATTCTTATTAAGGCACTTGGGTTCGTTTCTATCTCAGAACCCCTTATCCACTCACTCTTCTTCTTATTCATACAAATCTCAGGTTTAAGCCAACTTCATCAGAAATCCAGTTTCAACATCTCATATTCCTCAGAACAACCTCCTAATCATACTTTTCTAAATAACCTAAGCCCAATTCCAACCCTATCACAAAATGGTTACTATTCACCCCATTACCCAAATCACAAATTAACCAGTGAGAGTTTGAGTTTCTTACCTTAATCTGTCGGGGAAGGCTGGAGAATCCCTTCTCCCAGCTCTAGCGTCCATGGGCCACCTTCTTTCCCTTCAGAACTCAGCCCTTTGCAAGAACCTCAGGAATGGGGTTTTCTCTCAACATTTTATGCTGGAATTAGCTCACACAAGGTTCTAATCCGGTTTATTGGTGATTAGGAGGTGTTTAGGTAAGGTGTGATGAAGTTCTGGAGCTTCCCCAGCCCATCAATGGCTGTCTGGGCCAGAGGAAGAAGAGAAACAGTAGTTTCTCTCTCAAAATCGCAAAATCCCTTTATATAGGGTGCCAGCCAGAGGTCTGGCGTGATCCGCGCCACCTCTGGCGCTAACCACGCCACTATGGCGGTGGCTGTGGCGCCAACCGCGCCACCCTGGTGCCGTCCGCGCGAGCTGCAAAACCCCAGCGCCCTTGGCGTTGCACTGGCGCCTCCAGCGCCAACTTCCAGAGCTATGGTGCCCCCCAACGCCATCTTGGCGTCCTTGGCGCCAGCTTCCAGTGGCCCTAGCGCTATCTGCGCCAATCCTGGCACCACCCGCGCCAGACTCCAGACATAGTTTTCTTATTAGAAGCTCTAGCGCTAACCGTGCGGAACCTCGCGCTGGCAGCGCCAGAGATGGGGTATTATAAAAAGGGTATCTTGCAAGTATAGAGATAGTGTTTCTCTAGGAACAGCTGAGTAGTGTTCTCAGTGTGTGGTTTGGTCTCTAAGAATCTAATAGGGTTTTAGATTTCTGAACTTCATCTAGGGTTGATGAAGAGAGGCTTGTAAAATTTCTTATAAGGATATTTTTTTTGCAATAGTGGAACTCTACTCTAGTGTTGAGTGGAAGAACTGGATGTAGCCTCATAGTGTTTGGGGTGAACCAGTATAAAATCTGTGGCTAATCTTTCTCTAAATCTCTTCATCTCTTAATTACTTTGTTTGTGAATCAATTTCATTACATAGAATTTTATTCTCTGTTTTCTAATCTTTTGGGAAAGGCAATTTGATTGAATATTGATTCTTGGTGTTGAAACAATTTTGAATGTGATAAAGATTCTGTGGTAACTCTGATTTAAAATTTTAATTGGCCAAGATTCAACCAATTCACCCCCCCTCTTGGTTGTTTTGAAGTGTTCCTTTGTTTTTCAATTGGCATCAAGAGCTGGTTCTTGTAAATTACTCAAGATCACTTTTTCTTTCAAAAAGGAATGATGAATACTTCACAAATAACCTTTAAGGAGGGTGCCTCTTTAAACAGACCTCCAATGTTTGAAGGGGAACATTTCAGTTTTTGGAAAAACAGAATGAAGATCTTTATTCAATCAAATGACCCAGGAGCATGGAATGCTATAGTCAGGGGTCCCTTTATTCCAAAGAAAATTGTGGCAAATGAGTTGATTCCCAAAGAATGGGATGGGATGACTGAGGCTGAACAAAGAAGTGCCCAGTATGATTTTAAAGCTAAAAATATGATCACCTCTGCACTTTCCTCTGATGAATTTTTCAGGACTGTGAGATGCAACAGTGCAAAAGAGATGTGGGAGATGCTTGAAATTACTCATGAAGGAACAGAGGAAGTTCGAAGATCAAGAAAGCATGCTTTGATCCATGAGTACGAAATGTTCAAGATGAACTCCAATGAGAGCATTTCACAGCTGCAGACCATATTTATGCATATTGTAAATCATCTTTTGGGTCTTGGAAAAGTGTTTGATACTGAGGAACTTAACATCAAAATATTGAAATGCTTGACCAGACCTTGGCAACCAAACGTTACAGCTATCAAGGAGTCCAAAGATTTGTCAAAAATGTCAATGGCTGCATTATTTGGTAAGCTTCTTGAATATGAATTAGAAATGTCTCAACTAACATCTTGTGAAGATGCAGAGAAGAAAACAAGGAGCATAACCTTGAAAACTGCAACTACTAAAGCTGAAAAGGAAGAGCAAACTAGTGAAGAGGATGATGAAGAAAATGTGAATTTAGTGGTGAAGAAGTTCAGCAAATTTCTAAGGAAAAACAAGAACAAAAGGTTCAGCAAAGGAAGCAAAAACAGCAGCATTTACAACAACTTCAACAAGAAGATTGACAACAATTTTACATGTTTTGAGTGTGGCAAACCAGGTCACATCAAATCTGAATGTGCAATCTACTTGAGGAAGCAACAAGCTGAGAGCAAAGTCAAGAAGGAAGGAAAAGGAAAAAGGGCATACATAGCTTGGGAGCACAATGAGTCAACAACTTCAGATTCTTCCATAGAAAATGAAGAAGCTAACATGTGTCTCACCTCAACCATCAATGTAGATGATGATGATTTGCTAAGTGAAGGAAGTGAGGTAAACTCTGAACTTGACCAAGCTATTCATGCTTTTCAAGAAATGTATGAGGAAGCCCAAAACTTGCAAAAGCCAATAATAAGCTCAAAGGAAATCTTAGATGACATATTGAGAAAATATCTGATTTGCAAAATGAAATTTGCAGCTTGAAAGAAGAAAATGAAAAACTTGTTTTAAGTTACAAATTGAATGGTTGTGTGTGTGCTTCTTCTTCTAGCAATGTTGACAAGTATAAGATGCTTCAAAAGGACTTTGATGATTATAAACAAAGTCAAGGTGAAAAGTATATGTTGCTTTTATCTAAAAACAGCGATTTGATTGATCTCTTGAGAAAGTTTTATAAAGGAAAATGCAACTTGGCTGAAATGTTGAGTGTGCAAAAATATGCTGAAGATAATTCTGGATTGGGTATAAACATGGATCAAAATCCTTTGGAAAAACAGTTTTTGTACCTTCAAAACAGAAGAATCAAAAGTGGCAAAAGAACTCAAGAGTCAACAAATATTCTGGTTTTGGGAAAACTCTAAAATCGATTACTTGCAACTATTGTATGAAGAATGGGCACACATCTTTTAAATGCTATGCTAGGAGATTCTATGTATCCAATGGTGATTGCATTTGGATTCCCAAAATAACTAGAAAAGCTAACCCTTATGGACCCAACCTTGAGTGGGTACCTTCCATTAAATTTTGATTTGCCTTTTGTAGGTGTGCTAAGGGCTAGAACATCAACTTGGTATCTTGACAGTGGATGCTCTAGACACATGACTGGAGACATGTCACTCCTCTCAAATTTGACTTTAAAAGAAGGAGGATATGTCACTTATGGTGATAATAACAAAGGAGAGATCATTGGTGAAGGCAATATTGGAAACAACATCAAAGCGAAAATATTGAATATGCTGTATGTAGATGGACTGAAGCATAATCTGTTGAGCATTAGTCAGTTGTGTGACAAAGGCTTCAAAGTAAACTTTAACAAAGAATGCTGCATAATTTCAGATTGGAAAAATGGTGAGGTACTGCATATAGGTAAAAGGAAAGGTAACATATATGTTCTTTCAATTGATCATGCATTATTTCATAAATCTTCATGTATAATCAGCAAGGTTAATGAAACTTGGTTGTGGCATAGAAGAGCAAGTCACATAAACATGCATCACATGAATAAGCTAATTAGAAAAGATTTAGTTATTGGATTGCCTAAACTCAAATTTGAGAAGGATAAACTTTGTGATGCTTGTCAAAAGAGGAAACAAACAAAGAACTCTTTTTAATGTAAAAACTTTGTTTCCACCTCAAGACCACTTGAACTACTTCACATTGATTTATTTGGTCCTTCAAGAACCATGAGTTAGGTGGCAATTATTATGGACTTGTAATTGTGGATGACTACTCTAGATACACTTGGACTCTGTTTTTGAAATCCAAGAGTGATGCTTTCCTTACTTTTAGAAAAATGGCCAAGCTCACTCAAAACGAGAAAGGATGTAAAATAGTTTCAATAAGAAGTGACCATGGTGGTGAATTCCATAATGAACATTTTGAAAAATTCTGTGAAGAAAATGGAATTAATCACAATTTTTCAGCTCCAAGAACACCTCAGCAAAATGGTGTTGTGGAGAGGAAAAATAGATCTCTTGAGGAAGGAGCTAGAACACTTCTTAATGAATCTAGTTTACCTAAGTATTTTTGGGTTGATGCAGTAAGCACTGTATGTTATACTTTGAATAGATTACTTATAAGGCCTATTTTAAAGAAAACTCCTTATGAGCTCTACAAGGGAAGAAAACCCAACATTTCTCATTTGAGAGTTTTTAGCAGCAAGTGTTTTGTATTAAACAATGGGAAAGAGTCACTAGGAAAATTTGATGCTAAGGCAGATGAAGCAATTTTCCTTGGATATTCATTGCATAGCAAGGCATATAAAGTATTCAATAAAAGAACAATGTGCATTGAAGAATTTGTACATGTGATCTGTGATGAAACTAATCCCTCTAAGGAGGAAAAAGAATTAGAAGGTGATGCAGGTCAGCTGGAAGAATTAATTGATACAAGCAATACCTCAACCAAAATTGAAGAATCAAGTGCTGAAACAGAAGAAAGACCCACAACTTTTGAACAAATGCCCAAAGATTGGAGAACAACAAGAGACGTATCACTTGACAACATAATAGGTGAAGTTTCAAAGGGAGTATCAACTAGATCCTCATTAAAAAACCTATGTTGTGATATCGCATTTGTCTCACAAATTGAACCTAAGAGTATTGATCAAGCCTTGAATGATGAACATGGATGCATGCAATGCATGATGAACTCAATCAGTTTAAGAGGAATGAAGTTTGGGAGCTGGTTCCTAGACCTTCATCTCTCAAACCTATTGGCACAAAATGGGTTTTCAGAAATAAGCTTGATGAAAGTGGAATCATAGTAAGGAACAAAGCCAGATTGGTCAAGAGGAAGGCATTGACTATGAAGAAACTTTGCTCCAGTTGCAAGATTGGAAGCAATCAGGTTATTACTTGCATATGCATGCCTCATGGATTTCAAACTTTTTCAAATGGATGTTAAAAGTGCATTTTTAAATGGATACATTGAGGAGGATATATATGTTGAACAACCTCCTGGTTTTAAAGATCATAAACATCCAAATTATGTTTACAAACTGAAAAAGGCACTTTATGGTTTGAAACAAGCCCCTAGGCAATGGTATGGAAGGTTAAGCAAGTTTTTGCTTGAACAATCATTTATCAGGGGAAGTGTTGATAAAACATTGTTTATCAAAAGGCTTGATAATGATTTCTTACTGGTTCAAATATATGTGGATGATATTATATTTGGTTCTACTAACCACATGTTATGCAAAGACTTTTCATCAGCTATGCAGAAAGAATTTGAAATGTCAATGATGGGTGAACTCACATTCTTTCTTGGACTTCAAGTAAAACAAATGAAGAATGTAACCTTTCTCAACCAATCCAAATACTGTTTGGAAATTATCAAGAAATTTGATATGGAGAAGAGCAAGGATGCTGCAACTCCTATGGCTACATCAATATATCTTGATACAAATGAAAGTGGGAAGAAAGTTGATGAGTCAAAGTACAGAGGAATGATTGGATCATTATTATACTTGACAGCAAGCAAACTTGATATAATGCTTAGTGTGTGTTTGTGTGCTAGATATCAAGCAAGTCCCAAAGAATCACACCTTACTGCTGTCAAAAGGATTCTGAAATATCTCAAAGCTACACCAAGAGTTGGTCTTTGGTATCCAAAAGGTGCCTCTTTAAATATTATTGGTTATTCTGATCCTGATTTTGCAGGTTGCAAATTAGATAGGAAAAGCACAAGTGGCACATGTCATATGCTGGGAAGCTCATTAATCTCATGGCATTGCAAGAAGCAATCATGTGTAGCACTTTCCACTGCTGAAGCAGAATACATCTCAGCTGGAAGTTGTTGTGCTCAAAGCTTATGGCTCAAACAGCAAATGCTTGACTATGGAGTAGAACTGAATGTTATTCCTCTGCTGTGTGACAATACAAGTGCCATCAACATATCCAAGAATCCAATAATGCACTCTAGAACAAAGCATATTGAGATAAAGCATCATTTCCTCAGAGATCAGGTTCAAAAAGGTAACATAAATGTAGACTTCATTGACACCAATCATCAATTAGCTGATATTTTCACTAAACCACTTTCAAGGGATAGATTTTATACACTTAGAAATATGCTAGGAATCCTTGATGAGAGTAACATTATCTAGCTTGTTATGTTTGTGGTTTGTGTAATATATAAAAGCCAAACATGTCATTAAGATACATATGTGTTTGAATGATTATCAAAAAGCTGCTAAAATGCTCTGCATATGAAAATTACTCTGTAGTAATCGATTACACCACGGGTTAATCGATTAATATCATTAAAACTCAAGTCTGGAATGAAATTTGTAATCATGTAATCGATTACACACCAATGGTAATCGATTATTCTTCATAATCTAAGAAAACACCTTTCTCTGGAATAATCGATTACACATCGGGATAATCGATTACTATGTCTAAAAGTTCAAAACTTCAAAGTACATCTCTCTGGAATAATCGATTACTTAAGAACCGTAATCGATTACCTGTTCTATTGGAACATTGTTCACTTATTAATAATTGATTACCACTCGGGATAATCGATCACATATAGCTCTGCTACTTATTCAAATGAATCAATGCTCTATGATAATCGATTACTTATGAAAAGAATCGATTACTAGTCTTCTCTAACCTCTGATCCTTATAAAAATAATCGATGTCATAAAAAAATTAATCGATTATCATGTTTGTTAAAGGAAAACCAATTGAACTAAAATAATCGATTACTTAGAGAAATAATCGGTTATTCGTGTTGTTGTCTGATCTTTGACTGTTTTTATTGATTTGCTAAACGACTAATTCAATGCAAAATTGTTTCCAATGGTGTGGAACTGTCCCAATGACATTTGCATTTAAGAAATATGGACGTTAGGAGCCCAAAATAGGTCTATAAATAGCAATAGAAAGCTTTCAGGATTTGCATTCCAAGCCTTCTCTGCCTTTGGTATCTCTCTTATTAAAAAAATAAACACTATGCTTGAGCCTTGTTACAAAAGGATTAGAAAATCTAAGAAGAAGTCTGAGATACAATCCTTTCTAAAGGATTTTAAGGCTGAGATCATGCTGACGCTTCAAAAGGGCCTCAAAGCTGAAAAATATGAAGCATTGGATAAATTAAGAGGCTGGATGCAATCTAAGCAATCCTGGAAGATCAAGAATCTGAAATTATCTAGGAGAGAATATTATTAGATTTTGTATGATCTTCTGCCTAGGATTAGTTAGATTTATTTTTTGTTTGATCTGCTTTCTAGGGTAGTATAGATTTGGATTTTTCCAGATCTGTTCTCTAGGACTACCTAGATTTGGATTTTGCCAGATCTGTTCTGTAAATGTAATAAATTCATATTGTATATTTGTCTGATCTGCTTTCTATGTGTAATGGATTTGGAATATAATATGATTTTATTTTGAAATGAGCAACATTTGTGCTCTATTTTTTATTTCTAATTTCAGTATGAACTTGTCCCATATGCTATTATATCAATGAATTGATGCAATTTCAATATTAAATCCGTTGTGCTCATATTATTTTTGACTTTTAACAAGCCAAATAGGGGGAGAATTGATTAATTGATTAAGGGAGAGAATAGTTAGATGATACTCTGTTTATCCCTATTTTGTATCCAATTTTTTGCCCGGATATAAATTTGAATGGATGCTGAAATTCAGGGGGAGTATAAGTATAAAATTGAACCTTATATTCATAGAAAAATGTTTTATTGAATGATTCATAAATAGCATGTGCTTTAACACTTGTTTTTGGCTAGATTGCTTGAAAGTTTTCAGGATCACAATACTTATCAAACAATAGCTTATGCAAATTGATCTCCAAGTATCTGTGCTTAATCAAATAGAAGATTTGGCATGTTTAAAGCCAAAAAGGGGGAGATTGTTGATTCAAGTGTAGCCAAGTATCAAAGAATAAAGATCAAGCTTCAAGGTTTTGGACTTTCAAACATGCACAAAAGGATATGCTCAAAGGAAAGCTTGAAGAATCAATTTGATCATGTGTAAAAGGAAGTATATGATCTGATAATCCAAGTGTGTGTGTGTGTGTCATGCATCATCCATTCCTTTAAAGATCATTGAATCAATTGATTAAGTGAAAGCAATTGATTAGAAAAGCACTTAGAAAGTTAAGTTTTTGGAAAAACTGAGTAAACATATAAATAATCGATTACAAGAATTGAAACATCGATTATTTTGTTCTTCGTGTTCTTAAGAAAACAAATCATGATCATTGTAATCGATTACATATCATTTTAATTGATTACTCAGGCTTTTTATGAAAAATGGTGCTCTCTGTCTTAATCGATTACATAAGAGTATCGATTACATGCCTGAACATACATCTTAAGAAAATACATGCTGACTGTCTTAATCGATTACTTTATGGATTAATCGATTATATTGTTCTTTGTCTAAACCCAGAAAATCTTATCATCATTTTAATCGATTACATAGTTCAGCTTAGTAAAACATGTGCCTCTGGCTTAATCGATTACGTATCAGAATAATCGATTAAATGATTCGTTCTTGAAACTCAGAACGTTTTATAAACATTTTAATCGATTACTATCTTGATTTAATCGATTACAAATGATAAATAATTGATTATTGGAGCATTTTTAATCGATTATTTTCAGTTAAAAAGTTGTTATAAATAGAACCTCTTAGGCTGAGGTTTGTAACTTTTGATCTATTGTGTAATGTAAGGACCTTTATTTTCGGCGCTTAACCCCGCGCGATAGCGCGGGGATTCAGGTCAGAAAACCCTGCTAAGGGTGCGGCGCCGGTGGCGCCAGGATTGGCGCTGATGACGCCAAATGTAATAGTTTGAATTCGTAAGCTTAGTTTAAGCATGAATGCAAGTTTATGGTTGTTCTGGCATATGGCGCGACCCACTTGGGGTGTGGCGCGACACGCGCCATATGTGTAATATAGGGCAGATGGCTCTGCCATGTCACGCGAGTCACTTGAAGATCCACGCGAG
>PYAF01003524.1:2410-16063 GCA_007407185.1 Glycine tomentella | reverse complement strand
TTTTTATTCAAACACCAACCACAACTCAACAATTACTTCTTTGTTCTTTATTTTTCTGTTTTTAAATTCCAATTATTTAGAATTAATATTATTGTAAAAATCATTCCAATCCCTGTGGAGACGATAACTCTACTTACCTACTTTTATTACTTGTTAACGATCGGTGCACTTGCCGTATCAATCGCGTAATCGCGCAACAAGAATCTAATAGGGTTTTAGATTTCTGAACTTCATCTAGGGTTGATGAAGAGAGGCTTGTAAAATTTCTTGTAAGGATATTTTTTTTGCAATAGTGGAACTCTACTCTAGTGTTGAGTGGAAGAACTGGATGTAGCCTCATAGTGTTTGGGGTGAACAAGTATAAATTCTGTGGCTAATCTTTCTCTAAATCTCTTCATCTCTTAATTACTTTGTTTGTGAATCAATTTCATTACACAAAATTCTATTCTCTGTTTTCTAATCTTTTGGGAAAGGCAATTTGATTGAATATTGATTCTTGGTGTTGAAACAATTTTGAATGTGATAAAGATCCTGTGGTAACTCCGATTTAAAATTTTAATTGGCCAAGATTCAACCAATTCACCCCCACTCTTGGTTGTTTTGAAGTGTTCCTTTGTTTTTCATGCCCGAGGTCTGGCACGATCCGCGCCACCTCTGGCGCTATCCGCTCCACAATGGCGGTGGCTGTGGCGCCATCCGCGCCAACCTCCAGAGCTTCTTGCGCCATCAACTCCAACTTCCAGAGTATCTGGCGCCATCAGTGGCAACTTCCAGAGGATATGGGGCCACTCGCGCGATCAGCGCCAACTTCAAGAGCTTCCGGCGCTGTCCGCGCCAGAACTCCAACACAGCTTCTTACAAAAGGACCTGGCGCTAACCGCGCAAAATCCAGTGCCAGGTCTCAGGGTATTATATTGGACCAGTGGGGGTAATTTATTTAAAAATAAAAATTAATAATTATCATTATTATATGGGATAGTTGAATTCAAAGACGAAGATAAGAGAAACAAAATATGAAGTTTTAAGATAAATATTTGTATTTTATTAAAATAAGAGGGTTCATTTATTTACTTTTACATGTGAACTGGTAAGGAGGTTCAAATACATAAAATTAAGGGGTTCAAAATATAAAATTATGAGGTGCAAAATATGATATTTTTTTTTTACATTTTATTAAAATAAGATGGTGTATTTACTTACTCTTACATGTGAACTGGTAAGGAGGTTTAAATACATGAAATTAGAGGGTGTAAAATATAAAATTATGGGGTGTAAAATATAATATTTTAGGACAAATACTAGTGATTTTATTGAAATGAGAGGATGCACTTGCCCACCCTCAATTGCATGTAGATCCGTCGGTGCTTCCAAATATTCTAATTTTTTGGTTATCTACAAGTGACAACTGCTGCAGGGAATACTGTCCACAATATCAAGGGAACCTCTGGTGACAAGTTCAGTTTTAAAGCCCCAACACATGGAATGTATAAATTTTGTTTTCATAACCCTTCCTCAACACCTAAGACTGTTTCTTTCTACAGTCATGTTGGTCAACACTTGAGATTGTTTCTTTCTACATTCATGTTAGTCACATCCCCTCTTAGCATGATCTTGCCAAACATGGTAGGTTTTGTGTAAGCAACTTTTCTTACTAGATTCAACTATCCTACCGCATGACATTTATGAACAATGGTCCAAGTGTTGTGTTCTTTTTTCATTCTATTTTTTGGATTTCAAGGCTCCCCTTTAACTTTTATGGTTTGTGATACGTGATGGGTATAAAAGAGGGAAAGTCCACTCTATAAAATAAAAGGAGTAGATAAGAGTCCACCACAATTGAGATTAAAGGCTAAGCCACCCTCCCAAATGATAAAGAACCCACTTGTCTCACCACTAACCCAAGGTTAGATAAAGATAACAAGATTTAAGACAAGTTTGAGAACTTGCAATTCTTAATTTTCATTTATCCAATCTGCTCTCTGCATTACAAAATATCCCTTCTTTATAGGGTAACTAAAAGCATGAGAATACAAAGAGACATGTAACTCCAAGAGTTATGTTGCTTAGAAAATAGAAATAACAATAACTAAAAGCATGAGAATACAAAAAGACATATTACTCCAAGAGTTATGTTGCTTAGAAAATAGAAATAACAATAATTAAACCCAACTTCCAAGAGTTATTTACCACTAAAATCTCTTTAATGCACTTTTAATGTTAAAACTTTAATCTTCTTTCATAATTGACTCATTAAGGCAGCCAACTAAGCATAATTTGACCCAAAATAACTTCTGAACCCAACTGAAATTGTGCCTTGAAGTCAGAGCACGAATTTTCAACTTCTCTAATCAAATGTGACATTCTAACTTCTGTATCATCCTCCCCTCCTTGATTGGGATTTGCCCTCAAATCCTCATAGTCTTCATTCTCACTTAAGTATGGAGTTAAATCACCAACATTGAATGTTGCAGAAATATTGGTTTCTCCAGGTAACTCCAGCTTGTATGCGTTATCTCCAACTCTTTCAAGAAATCACATTTTTCTAATTTTCCATAAAGTTTTTGTTACCTCAAAACAGAAAAGATACTATCCAAATGCTTCAAATGATCTTCATTACTCTTGGAATAAACCAAGATATCATTAAAATATACCACAACAAAATTCCCAATGAAAGGACGAAGAACTTCATTCATAAGTCTCATAAAGGTGCTAGGAGCATTAAAGAGTCCAAAGGGCATGACTCTCCATTCATATAACCCTCCTTTAGTCTTAAACGTAGTCTTCCACTCATCTCCTTCCTTCATTCTAATTTGGTGATAGCCACTGCGAAGATCAATCTTAGAGAAAACATTAGAACCATATAATTCATCAAGCATATCATCAAGGTGAGGGATTGGATACCTATACTTGATGGTGATGTTGTTTATGGCTCTACTATCAACACATATACGCATAGTACCATCCTTTTTTGGAACAAGTAAAGCTGGAACAGAACAAGGACTCATACTTTCTCTAACAAATCCTCTAGCCATCAACTCCTCCACTTGTCTTTGTAACTCTTTTGTTTCTTCAGGATTACACCTATAGGCAGCCTTATTTGGTAATGGAGCACCAGGTATGAGGTCAATTTGATGTTCTATTCCCCTAATTGGTGGCAAACCAGGAGGCAAGTCATTTGGAAACACATCTAGAAATTTCTCAATCAAAGGTTCCACCAAAGGATGCAAAAAGCCCTAAACAATACTCATGGATGTTTCAACAACAAGCAGGGCAAAAATAGGTTTGTTTTGAAGTAATGAATGCTCAACCTCTGTTTCACTCATATAGGAATTTTTCTCACTTGTGTTTCCCTCCCCATATAAATTCACATGAATTTCATTTGGTGGCAAAGGTGTAAGTGTGATTTTTTTTTTGATTGTCAACAAGAGAGTAAGTATTTTTATGACCATCATGAACAACATGTTTATCAAATTGCCAAGGACGTCCCAACAGAATATGACATGCATCCATAGGTATTACATCACACAGGATTCGGTCATGATATACATTCCCAATTGAGAGGGGAATAAAGGCTTGTTGAGTTACCTTAACGTCACTATTCTTGCTTAGCCATTGTAGTTTGTAAGGATGAGGGTGGGGAGTGGTAGGCAATTGAAGCTTTTGAATGAGTAAGGTAGAAGCAACATTAGCACAACTCCCACTATCCATAATGAGATTGCATACCTTTCCTTTGACAGTGCACCTTGTGTAGAAGATTTGTTCTCTTTGGCTTTTCTCTTTAGGTGCTTCTTTAGCATGGAGGACTCTTCGTAACATAAGCAGACGCTCCCCTTGGTCTGCTCCTAAGATAATTTCTTCATTCGAGATTTCATCATGTTCAGCATCCCAAACTGGACCTTGTTCATATTCATGCTCAATTTCTTCAATTTCTTTAAGTGTCATGACCCGCCTATTAGGAAAATCAGCCTGAAAATGGCCATAGCCTTGGCATTTAAAACATTTCTTTCCATCCAAATTCTTTCGGAGCTTCTTTGACCTTCTCCTCCTCCTTCTCCTTAATATTTTTTGATGAGGAGGAGTCACCTTTAGAAGAGTAATTCTTAAAGAAATTTGATGGCTTGCTGGTTGCCTTCTTTAATTTTGAATGTTTCTCCACTTTGATAGCTAACTTGCACACATCTTCAAAAGTCCAAAAAGGTTGTAGTTCCACCTTTTCAGCAATATCAGCATTTAATCCGCCAATAAAACGAGCAATCTTTTGTTCCTGAACTTCTTGAAGGCCACTAGTCATAAGGAGTTGCTCATACTCCCTAATATACTCTTCAACACTTAGATTTTCTTGTTTGAGAGAAGCAATTTTGAGATACAAGTCTTGTTTGTAACTGGCGGGAAGAAATCTTTTATCCATCAGCCTTTTCAGTTTAGCCCAAGATCTGAGCCTTCTCTTGCCTTCTTGGTTTCTCTCCATCTTCAAGTTCTCAAACCAGATTGAAGCATACTTTTTGAGTTTTATGCTTGCAATTTTGAAGCACTTCTCATCATCAAAGTCTTTAGCTTCAAAAATTCGCTCAATAGAGCGAACCCATTCCAAATAAATATCAGGATTCAAACTGCCATCAAATTCTGGGGGTTCGATCTTCACATCTCTAAAGTCATCATGGAATTTTCTCCTTCTTCTGTCATGAGGTGTTGACTCATTTGAAGAAGCACTTGAGTCACTATCAGAAGAATCATGATTGGAGGGGCTTTGAGTACTTCTGGAATGTCTCCTACGTCCATGATGATTTCCTTGGACAAGATTAGTTAGAGCTTGGCGTATTTCTTCAATATGATGTGCAAGATTTGCAAGTTGTTGATCACGCCTCATATTCTGATTTTGCTCACGAGTTCTGTACCTTGGACCTTCGTCTTCCATGTGAACCTGTGCTCTGATACCAAGTTGATACGTGATGGGTATAAAAGAGGGAAAGTCCACTCTATAAAATAAAAGGAGTAGATAAGAGTCCACCACAATTGAGATTAAAGGCTAAGCCACCCTCCTAAATGATAAAGAACCCACTTGTCTCACCACTAACCCAAGGTTAGATAAAGATAACAAGATTTAAGACAAGTTTGAGAACTTGCAATTCTTAATTTTCATTTATGCAATCTGCTCTCTGCATTACAAAATATCCCTTCTTTATAGGGTAACTAAAAGCATGAGAATACAAAGAGACATATAACTCCAAGAGTTATGTTGCTTAGAAAATAGAAATAACAATAACTAAAAGCATGAGAATACAAAAAGACATATAACTCCAAGAGTTATGTTGCTTAGAAAATAGAAATAACAATAATTAAACCCAACTTCCAAGAGTTATTTACCACTAAAATCTCTTTAATGCACTTTTAATGTTAAAACTTTAATCTTCTTTCATAATTGACTCATTAAGGCAGCCAACTAAGCATAATTTGACCCAAAATAACTTCTGAACCCAACTGAAATTGTGCCTTGAAGTCAAAGCACGAATTTTCAACTTCTCTAATCAAATGTGACATTCTAACTTCTGTATCAGTTTGCAAAGCATTTGGACCTAATTAATCTTAAGATTGTTGAGCTCAGAGAGGCATTAGAATCTGTTACAGCTGAACAAAAGTACTTGAAAGCCCGAGATGCAACGCATAAGATTCTGTGGTTTTCTTTTTTATTAGTTGGCTCTGTTTCAGTTAGTTATTTTATCTAGTAGTCATGATATTATATTTGCATTTCTAGAATTTATATGGAGAAAATGGTGACTTTTTTGTTTTTTGCATTTCCTTTACAAGGTTATATTTGGTTGGAAAAATGTGGGTCTTGAATTTTTATGTGTGGCAAATTTAAATTGTGTAAAACAAAGTATCCCAAGACAATTTTACAATCATTTTAAAAGATTATTGATGTCCTGAGTTTTATACAAGTTTCTTCTTTAGGTGCATCTCCTTCATCTCCATCTAGTATGCTCAGAACTAAAGCAGCGGCTGAGGATATGATTTTAAGGGAACTACCTGAGGTACATTTAATTTTCTCATTGTCTAGACAAGTATCAAGATGTTGGAACATCTTACGAGTTAAGAGCCGTTTATTCTGCATCCTAATTTTACTTCTTGTTGATGCAGGTATACAACTTGAGGATATATTTAAGTTTAACAGAACCACATGGTTCGGTTGATGATGATTCAACCTTGTGAAGCAACTAATGTTTGTTTTAATGATGTTATATAAAATTATGGTTTGTTATTTATTTTAGTGCCATGGTATTTGACATAATTATTATATAAAATTTTTTATTTTATATAATAAAAAATGTGGTTTGTTATTTATTTTAATTAATAAAAAATCTTCAATGTGATATGTAAAAAAGACGGTTTCATTCATCTTTGTCATTTATTTTAGTGTAAATATAGTTAAGTTCATTGATTATAAAATTGTCTTTATAGGTATGTAGGAGAAAAAAAAAAGGTAGGAGAAACAAAGACAATTTTTAAGCTAAAATCATCTTTCTATGTAATATTTTTAAAAATTTTGTAACTAATTTCAAATTAAAGAGTTACATAACTTATTTTACTTACAAAATATTGAACCCATTTGATAAGCTTTTGAAAATAAAACTCTTTATTATAAAGTTTCCAAAAAAGCCTCAAAACTATTATATAACTAGCTTAGCCGCCAGAAATATAAGGCAACCCTGCAGAATAACACGATAAGATTTCGAAAATCTTAACATGTATTGCCTCGTTGCAGTGGGAAGGTGCAAGGGTGTCACACTCTGAATCCACAGCAAAACAAACAAGGATGTGGGTCCACACCCACCAAAAGAAGCCTTATTAACACCCCTGCTGATCCTACCAAAAAAAAAAAGGGCAAGTGGTGAAAAAGGATTTGTGGCTTCAGCTATCTACAATAATAATCATATTGCAGAGGTGGTTTGAGCCTTCTGCTTATGTCTTCTTTTTTTCTTTTTTTCTTTTTTATTTCTGCTTATGTATTATTTATCTTGGGTCCTACAACAAAGATGGTATCTGCCATTCTTCAGAAAAACAGAAGATGATAAAAAGAATTATCTCAACATAGTCATGTTTTTTTTCTCTTTCCCTTCTAAATGATATGCTTCAACCTTCAGCGTCTCTTTCCCATTCCTACGTTCTTATTGGATGTTCTGTTTCAGCGTCCTCTCTCATTCCTTCTCTGCTGAAATACTCCATATTTGTAGAACATCATCTTTCCATCTTTGGCTGACTTGAATAAATTATGCAGAGGTGGGTGTTCTGCTTCAACGTCCTCTCTCATTTCTTTTTTTGCTGAAATACTCCATATTTGCTGGACATCATCTTCTAGTCTCTTGACTTATACACTGAAGAGAGAATAGTTTTCTGAATAGAGTAATAGGTCTTTTAGTCACATGTAGATATTCCTGACATTCACCCGCTAGAACATCAACCACACATACGTAGCAAATACGTTGCAATTACATAGCAAAAGCATCGCATATACATTGCAAAATCCGTTACAATTATGTCACAAATTCGTTGCAACCATCATCGCAATTAGGTGACAAAAGCGTCACAATTACGTCGCAAATCCATTACAATGATATAATGATAGTTACAATTACTTGGCAAAAACATCGCAATGATGTCGCAAATCCGTTGCAATATTACAATATTAACTAAGTTCATATTGATTCTTTTTGACACTTAATTTATTAATATAGAAAATGAAAAATTACCTAACAATTTTTTGTAACCATTAATATGAAAATGTTACAAATATAGTTAATTAACAATCGATAAAAAAAAAAAACATATAAATAAGTACAAAGACAAACAGTTTTAGACAACTAATCAATATCATCATAAAATTCGTCATCCTCATCATGGGCGGATTTCACATGTATGAGAAGAGGGGCAAGGGACTCCCTTAAAATTTGAGTTAAAATTATTAAAATATCCTTCTATTTACATTTTTCCCAAAAATTAATCTAGGCATCGTGTGAAAAGGCCTGACGGGGACCAGCCGCACAGTGCATCTGTTTCCCTTACCGGCTCTCTCTTTCTCTCGTTCTCATCTCAGTCACTCACTCACAAGCAACTGCTTCTCCGGTGACTGGCATCATCGCAGGCCGGTCTCCGTCACGGCCAGAGGGGGTCCTCGGAAGCGTGATTCGCGACGCATTCTCTGTTGCGGTCAGAGGGGGTCCTCTGTCACTGTCTGCACAAATCAGTAGGTTATTGTGTGATTTTTCTACTTGAGGTATGGAATTTGTGAATTGCATGTTGTGTTTCTTGTTCTCATTATGTGGTTACCTCCTTTTTCTTCCCTGAAAGTTTGATTTGTTGCCACGCTGTTTTGATTGCTTGAATTTGGATTGCCATATATTATTCACTGCCAAAATTAATACGTGTTTGGAAATGGACCAGGAACATAAATTTTCACATCAAAATGAAAACTAGTGGTTTTAACTTTCACGTTGTCATATCAAGGACATGATTTGTTCACAATAGAACATGTTTCCAAAAACTTGAATGTGTTTGTTATTTATCGAGCTTGTTTTGAGTTTATGATTTTGTTCAATTTTCTAAATCAACGGCAGAGTAGCTTCTCTTTGAAACATGTATCTTCCTTTAGCAACGTGAAAGTTATTAAGAATTCACCATCTTTCTATAAGCTCCAGAGTTTATTTTTATGTCGGAGAATATGATTAAAGTCAAACCGAAACATTTATAACTTAGAACAAGTGTCGTATTTATTCAATTTAAAATGATATACTTCACAAGGGGAAAAAAAAAAGACAGTTGAGAGCAATGTAAGAGCAGATTCAAACACAGTTGTGAAGTGTGAATAGATGGAAAATGCAGATGGACCACACCACACAGTAATAAGGACATAGCTTTGATTAGGAAAGCAAAAGCAAAGGGGCAACTTTCAATGGCCTTGGAATGGGAATGACACTGCACACAACCCACCACCATGTGAACTCCCTTTTGTATTAGCCTTCAGCCAGCACTGACCTTTCGCATTGAAAGTGGAAGAAGTGACTCTCATAACTAATTCAGAAAAAAGCTACTCTCCTTTCCTACACTTTTTGTTGCTTGCAAACGGTTACCAACCATGACTGATATATGGAAATGTAAATTTGTAAGGACTTGGTTTGTTTGTTGGAGCCATCAATAGCTTAATTTGTGAATTTTTCTACTTGAGAAATATGAGAAGAGAAGTTCTTATTATCTTTTTTTTACAGCAAGAAGTTCTTATTATCTAACTACCTCTTTTTTGGATGCTAATATTGATATGTAATAAAAAATCACAGAACTTGTAACTTTTTAAATTAGTTTTGTCTGCTTTATTTGAATTGTCTTCAGCTACAAGGTTAGGTCCTTGTTTAGTTTGTTTTTCCTTCAAAACTTCTGCACTTATTGTTTCTAATTTTCATGAGTATAAAATTAAACCTTCAATTGTTACTTTGTTTGAGGGTCATGCAGGTTCAAATGCTGGAAGGTAAGTGAGTTTTAAAGTTTGATTGGAGGTATTTTGAATTAGGAGAACATTTTTAGTTTGCATTTTAGAGTTAACTGCTTAGCTTCTTGGCTATCCAATTGTTACTGAAATAGTGTTTGACACATACATGATAAACTCTCATCATTTGTTTCATGTGAACAATTGATATGTTTTATTTATTTGTTTCCTTCTTTTACTTTCTTTAAGTCTGACCAATATAATGTGATAACTGGTGTGACTAATATATGATGTCAAATAGTGCTATGTAATTGTCAAAAGCATATTTTAATAACTCTGTAATTGATGTGGCTTATTGAATGTCCCCTTCATTAATTTCTTGAATCAGTCACTACATAACATCATCCTCATTATTATGCTATGCTGGCTTCTTTTCATTATTATGCAATGCCATCATCCTGAAAAATGTTAATGAATAAATTATAAAGGATGCAAGACTTTTGTTAAGACCAAATTAAAACATGCATCAAATTTAGGAGACAATAAGAATGCGTACTTTAATTTGCCAAATGACAAAGTTCCACCTCCGCACAATAAAGAAAGGCACTAAGCTCTTAATAAAAATTCAGAAACATTAAAACCTATGAGGTAAAAAACCAATGGTTGAGCTACGCATAAACACAGATATATTTGCAAATATACAATTAAGAAATAGATATTTTTATCATAAAAAATGGTTGAAACTAAATTCTCACTAGATAATTAGATATATTTGGTTTCACATACTTATAATAGTTAAAATTAAGAACTGTTTAACCATATGTATTCAGGACATTCCATGCCATCGATGCTTCTCACACTTCTAGCCAGGCTTACCCAATCACAATTTCTTTTTGTAATGACCTCTCAGAACAAAACTTGCAACGTAATATATAAGTATCGGTTTTAACTTTGGTAGACTTCGTCTCACATTAATTTGCTCCAATTTTTTATTTTTATTTTTTGCGGCGCTGAATTTCATCTTCAAAATCATTGATTTATCACTTAGGTAGATTAGATTCTTCGTTGGTTGTATTCTCTCGTCACAAAGTCATCCTCTTCAAACAAAATGTAAATGTTATATGGGTTTGGGTAAGGTTATCTAGAATATTAGAATATGAAGAAAAAAATGAGATAAGTTTTTCCATAAATAAAAATAAGTTCTCCATTAGTTAATTTTTAGAAGTTCACCAATATAATTTCTCTAAAAAATGAGATGACATCTATAAATTAACTAATGGAAGACTTATTTTAGTTTATGGAGAATCTCATTTTATTTTTTTCTTATTTTTTTTCTAGAAGTATTTATAGAGAAGTTAACATCCAAACAGTTCATAATCTTTGGAAATTGTTCATTTTAATGGAAATTAAAAAAGAAAAAAATAATAATAAACACATAAGTTACCATCAAGATAATTGGAAACCCGTAAAGCATATTATGATAGATTTATAACATGACTCTTGCAATCAATGTCCACAATCAATCTAAGTATTATGAGTAAGATGTAGCTAGGATTTTCGGCAAAAAAATTTAAATATTATAGTTTTAATAAAAAATTACGTATATACTGCTGTTTGGAAGCTTTTTACGTAAATATGACACTTAGTGGCGCCTTGCAGAGGCGCGTTCAGTGGCGCTAGCAGCATGCGTGTTCAGACACGCCCTGAGGAGGCACAACCTGGTGGAAGTGGCGCCCAGCACAGGCGCGACAGCGTGAGAGTGGCGCTCAACAAAAGCGCGACTGTGCAGCCATATTACCTCATTCAGGCTCTTGAACTCTCACTTGTTGAGTTCCTCTCTCTCTAAAGATCTTTCCTCTGGCTTCTCTCTATGGGCGTGACCATGCTCCATTACGTAATGATGATGATGAGTGGGGTTGTGCTGGTGAAAGTTGATGAGCCTACTTCATCTTCTGCGTGAACAATGGCTTCTTGGTACTTAACAATGGTGCTTTTCAATGTCCGCCTCTACCACTCATATATGGACACCTACCATATCATCTTGCTTACTGTGGCCACCACAACCCCAGCCACTGCTGCCGCAACCATCACCACCCACAACCAACAACACCATGCATTTCTACTGCTTTCTTGAGCAGGCTGCATGCCGGGTAGGTGTAATGCCAAGAAGGTTGCATGCCGGGTAGAGATGGTGTCGGGAAGGGTGTATGCCGGGTAGGTGCAATGCCGGGTTCATGGTTTCATGTGTGTATGTGCCGAGTACAAATGCATGCCGGGTTCAAGGTTTCATGTTGGCCGGATTCCGGGAAGACCATTGTTCATGCCAAGCTATACCGAGGTTGTGCTGAGTTGAGGGTAAACTGAGGTCCGGGTAGTCATGGTTGATGGTTGGACGGTTCGGTCTTGCACAAGTGTCCGGAATCATGGTTGGCCTGGTTTAATTTTGCACAAGCGCCCGAGGTCATAGTGGCATAGGTTGACCGAGTTGGTTTACTCATGGTGGCCGAGTTGGATTATTCAGGGTGGTCGGGCTGATGGATATCGAAGTGGTGAGGGGCATGGCCGAGTTCATCCTTCATGGTGGCCGGGTTCGTTGTGTATGAATGGCTGGATTCTTGGGTGGTCGGGCTTCCTGATGAATGGATGGCCGGGTTGGGTAGCATGTTGGTCGAACTCATGAGAGACCGGTTTGGTTGTATATGAGGTAGCCGGACCTGCATGGGTGGTGCCGAGAAAGTGCAGGTCGGGGTGAGGCTGAGAATAGTGCAGGCCGATTTCCTTGAGCATGAGTGGCAGGGTATGGGTGGCCGATTTGTATACATAAGCAAGAACCATGAATTTGGCAGGTGCATGCGGCTGAGCAAGAAACTTGAGGTCGGCAGTTACATGAATAGTGAGTATAAGAACTGTGCCGAGGTGCGTGAATAGTGATTATAGGAGCTGTGCCGAGGTACGTCGAGGTTATAGTGTCATTTCCAGCAAAAAGTAACACTGGGATAATAATTTTTTCTTAAAAATGATAATATATTATTATATGTTGATTTGATTTTGAAAATTTACATGTTATATATTTGTTAATTTTATAATAAGTTAATCCTTTGTCAATTTAATTATCAAAATTTTCAACTTTATAATTAATAACATGGTTTATACTATGTTTTTTAGGAAGAGGGAGTAGGAACCTATCATATATATATATATATATATATATATATATATATATATATATATTTATAATTAATAACATGGTTTATACATGAATTTTCGTAATGTAAATAATGTATAAACATTGTTAATAATAATTCTTGGCAATTAAAGGCATATGGCATAAAGAAACAATACATAAGCTGAGTCCGACATAGTAAAATATTATAAAAATGTTAATAAGGTACGGGAATAGCTTTTCTGCACTGCACACCCCTACACCTTTACGGGTTTAGCTAGTTACCTTAGCATCTTTGATATAAACCTTTCCAGAAAAATTTACCCCGCCCTCATATATGTACCAACTTATAATTACTCCAAGTAATTACTATTTTCGTGCCCATTAATATTGCTTGATCAACTCCGAATATTTCTATGCTGCTATCTTTTTCCAAGAAACCATATACCAACCTCGACGTACCTCGGCACAGCTCCTATAATTAGACATGGCAACTTGACCCGTACCCGTGGGCATCCGTCCGAACCCGCCCCGATGTCAACGGGGAAAAACCGAGTTGACCGGTTTCGGGTTCGGGTTCGGGTTCGGTTTTTCCCCGCTTGTGAATTCGGGGGCGGGGGCGGTTTTGGTAATGCTGATAACCGCCCCGCCCCCGCCATGCTATAATTAATTATTTACAAAAATATTTTTATATATTTGGAATACCTTGGGATAAAGGCTTAATTTTATTCAAGAATTAAGAGTATAACTAATTTTATTTTCCAACAATAAACATCTAATGTTGAAATTTTATTGTAATTACATACATTTGAGACTTAACGCGATTAAATTTTATATTATGATTGTTGTTTAAAATTAATTTTTTAATAGTAATTTTTAAGTGTTCGGGGGCGGGGCGGGGGCGGGGAAAACCGACCCCCGTCGGGGGCGGGGGCGGGGGCAATTTTTTTAGCCCCGCCGGTTTTGGGGGCGGGGGCGGGGGTGGTTTTGAGGGGCGGGGGCGGGGGTGGTATAAGTA
>PYAF01003522.1:227923-262341 GCA_007407185.1 Glycine tomentella | reverse complement strand
AAGGAGAAGGAAGCAGAGAGTTGGTAAGCAAAGAGAAATGAGAAGACTGAGGGGACGGATAAGTGGAATACGAAAAAGGAAAACCGTCGAAATTCAAAATTGAAGGCAATAACTGACACATTGAAGGACGTGGGAGCGGCGGTTACGTCATAACTGCACCCAAGTAATGATTAAAGCGCATGACGAAGAGGGACACATGGCACCTCAGGATTGAAGGGCGTTTTCGTTGCCCCAAACCTACTAAACAGGCGAGGCTGGTCCAAAACCAGTGGTAAGGGCAGCCATAGGGAGGGACCCGAAAAACCACTGGCCACCCGAGGATAATCGGGTCAGGGCCAACGTTGAAGACGCCATCGGAACATAATCCATCGGCTATCACAATATCGGTCGCCTCCGTAAACGGCCAGAGTTGCCAAGATGGTCATAAACGAACAAATTGAAGACGCGTCATGGCCCCCCAGAATACTGGAGAACCAGGACGAGGGGCATCTGTTACGGATATGCTCCCATATCCTCCTCATTAATGAACCCGCGCAATCAGGGATTCCCCTCGATGATGCAGGAGCAGTTACCGGCCGATAACCCTTGATCCTCGTTGCAGGCACAAGGGGAGAGGACTGGACGGCTACAATCCCGGAGACAGAATGCCTCATTTCCGGCCCAGACGAAAGGTTATAAGGCAGAAGCACTCGACGGTGAAAGGTACGTATGATTGACTCTGGCCCTCCTCTCTCAATTTTACACGGCACACACAGCACCCCCACTGCTCCCGTGTCCGTGATCTTGTCTTCTGTCGTCGGTCTGATCACCATAGACCGACAGGGAAGAGTCAGGTCCTACAGATAAGCATCTCCGGTGACACCACCGGACATTCCTGTTATCACTTAACAGAACAGAAGTAACATTTTTTATTAAAAAGTAAAAACAAAAATTTAAAACAAAAAATAAACGTCTCCTCAATTCTCCCGACAGTGTAAATCTAGGACTCTGAATTATTAAAGACAATTTATTTAAGAAATAAAAATTGATAATTATCATTATTATATATATGTAAGTGAAGGAAATATTAAATATAATTTTACTCTTAATAAATTTAAATATATAAAATTAGAAGATAAAATATATAAATATTAAATAATTATATGTAATTTTTTAAAATAAAAGAATATATATATATATATATATATATATATATATATATATATATATATCCTCATTTTAATGTAGATCCACCCGTATCTCCATTATCTTCTCTAACATCTGAATTATTTTAGTTGTATCAATGCTAAAATACTCCATTTTTCAAGTTTACTTACTAGTCAAGGAACATTAATTGTTGGTTGACCGTCTCGCTTTTTTCTTCTTCATAATTAAGATATAGAATAGTACTTTTTTAACATTAAGGTAATGAATTTGGGCATAAAGATTTAAAGTATTCTTAAAATACTAGAATGTGCCCATGAACTAATGAGTGTGCGAGTAAATATTATCATATTATTTCCAAAATCTGTGAATCCTTAGATGTGTGATTCTTTTAAATTACATTTTTTTACTCCTATAATAATTACCGTCATTATATTTATCATATAATCTTGAAGTTCTTTGATATTAAAAAATACATCAACTTACAGCGGATGGTGAAAAGTCTCATGCCAGAACATACATTCACACAACTATGAATTGGTATTAATTATTGGATGAAAATTTGATAATTTAAATCTTAAAATACATATTTTAATATTTTAAGTTTGATTTACGAAATAAAATATAATTATCCAATCTTTATATATAACTGTTCGAATTGAATGAATGCACGATTAATGCATTACCTCATCGATCCAACTTGGGTCATATACAACTATGTTTGATTTTGCGTTGAAATCACTTAAAGTGGGTAAGAAACATAAAAAAAGTAAAGCTATACAGAATTACTTAATTATTATCGTGGAAAAATGAATCGATTTTCCAAGTAACACAAAACCCAAACTACTGTTAGTCATTTTATTTTGTGGAAAATACAACAACAAAAAAACACAACTTTTCCAGGTTTGTTTGCTACTTCATAGGTCATATCATATCTCCCTGTTTTTTCCTTTATTTGAATTAGTCTAGGACAATGACTTTCATCATTATTGTGTTTCTTTATAGAATAGAAGACAAAATTCGGATACAAGATAACATCTGTGTCTTTTAGATGAAAATCACATGCAGTGTTTTGTTTTAAAATATTCAACCAAGTTATAATGTATATTTGAAACTTGAAAAACAAAATTGAAGGATTTATTTATTTATTTAAATAAATTTAAACCATGTCAAGTTTTTTTCTCATATATTCAACAACATTATGCCCAAACAAATCAAATAAAAAAAAAAAAACTAAGCTTCTCCAATATACCATTCCTTATTATTATAGCTACATAGCACATTCTTTTAAACACACTATTGATTATTAATTAAATTTTTTAAAAATCACAAAATTTTATAAGTCTTATTCATTCATCATAATTTAACGATTTCACTTATAATTTAATAATTTTTAAATAATAATAAAAATTGTATAATGAAAAAATTGTGTTAAGGATTGTTTTGTAATCACTCATTTATTTATGATTACAGATTCTAACCTTATGCCAAGTACAGTAAAAAAGAAAGAAAACCCTAGTACCATGACATGAGCACAAGAAAACTGAAAAACAAGACAAAACTTCAAAGTGGCCACTCTCCAGATATACTCTAGTTCATATTCATGATCTGTTAGGATACCACCATCTGAATCAAGCTTGTATCATTTGATCAATTTGCTATACGTATTAATCAAGGCATAGCTTTAACTTTTTAATACCCCACAAAAAAAGTAGAAGCCAAGCACCATGATTAAACCACAAGGAGTGGATATAACCACCCAAAGTACCAAATGATTTCGTCAAAGCGATGAAAACAAAGCTACCTGTACAATGTAATATTTAATATGAAAAACCAGACATCCAATGTCCAGTGGCACCACTCAGTGGTAAACTTGACCAATAAAACTAAAAACCTATTAGATTAAACTTTAGTCTTGGTCTTGCCTTACAAAAGTAATAAATGGGATACATATCTTCTGAAAAAAAAAAGGAAAATGAGAGAGAACAGTGTAAAAGAACATGCCACTTACACAAATAGGAATAGGAAGTTACACAACTAAGTTACATTAAAAAATAAAAGAAAAACTAATCTGCTTATTAAAGAGCATTTATTAGTATATAAACGAGGCCAAATAACTTGGTTGAATGATGAACACTATTCAGTTATACTTAATACTTCTGCTATCACTTCAGAACACCGTATGAATTTGCATTCAGCTCACCTCCTAGTCTCCATCATTCTTTTTAACCACTTGTGTCTATTTACTCTGCTGCTTCTTGGACGATTGTTATTCATTTAGGTTTTGTTTGGGAATCAGGAGAGAGGGAAGGAAAGAGATTCAAGGAGAAAGGAAGGGAAGGAAAGGGAAGAAAATGAGGGAAGTTCCTTCCTTTTTATTTGGGAGTTAAAAATATATTAAGGCTTTGTTTGTAAGAGAGATTTTAGAGGGGAAGGGAGGGAAAAGAAAGGTTTAGGTGATGACATCTCCTTATTTGAGAGTTTTAATTTTTGAGGAAAATGATTTCAAGATTTTTAAAACTCCTCTAAAATCCTCTAAAGCCTAAAAATTATTGTTCCCAAATTTGGGGGATTTTTAGAAGGAAAAGTAATAAAATTACTATCCTACCCCAGCCAGTGTTAATAAAATTATTATCATACCCCAGCCAGTGTTAATAAAACACCAAAATACAAAGCACTGAATCATAATTCAAGGGCAAAATTATAAAAGTATGTTATTAACTCTTCATTTCTCTCTCTTAATATATTTTTAACTCCCAAATAAGGAAGAAGGAACTTCCCTCGTTTTCCTCTCTTTCCTTCCCCTCCCTTCCCCTTAATCTTTTTCTTTCCCTTCCCCTCCTAACTTCCAAACAAAGTCTAAGAGAGGGAAATGAAAAGTTAATAAGATATTTTTATAATTTTATCCTTATTTCAAAAATTAATATACTCTATATTTTACAAATAAAACTTAATTTTAAATTAAAGAAATTATATAATGGTTTGGATAATAATTTTATTACTTTTCATTCTAAAAATCTCCAAATCAGGGGAACAAAAATTTTAATGGTTTAGAAGAATTCAGAGGAGTTTTAAAAATCCTCAAATTCTTTTCCTCAAAAATTAAAACTCTCAAACAAGGAGATGTTGCTACTCAAACATTTTCCTTCCCTCCCTTCTCCTTTAAAATCGCTCTCCCAAACAAAGCCCTGATTCTCCTACTCAACGATGATGCCAAAATTTTCCTCCATACTCATCACGATTTCCTTAGGCTTTGTTTGAGAGTTAAGAGGGGGAGGGAAGGAGAGAGATTCAAGGAAAAGGGAGGGGAAGGAAAGGGAGGAAAATGAGGGAAGTTCATTTCTCCTTGTTTGGAAGTTAAAAATATATTAAGAGAGAGAAATAAATAGTTAATAAGATACTTTTATAATTTTGCCCTTGAATTATGATTAATAACTTTGTATTTTGGTGTTTTATTAACACTGGTTGAGGTAGAATAATAATTTTATTAAGACTGGTTGGGATAGGATAGTAATTTTATTACTTTTTCTTCTAAAAACCCTCAAATAGGAGGGACAACAATTTTTAAGTTTTTGAGGATTTCAGAAGAGTTTTAAAAATCCTCAAATCCTTTCCCTCAAAAATTAAAACTTCCAAACAAGAAAATCTCTCTACCTAAATCTTTTTCTTTCCTCCATTCCTCCCCAAAATTCCTATCTGAAACAAAGCCTTAGCGTCCACAATTATATATTCATGTGTCCAAACCAAAGCTTCATAAACTGCACAGACTTAAATTTTCTATAAAAAAAAAAAAGAAGAAAAAATTAGTCCTTTCCTCAGTAATTCCCAATTTTATGCTTTGTGAATAAGAATCTTTCTGACTTGGTTTCTGGGGTAAGCTCAGATTCAAGTGCCAGAGTAAGTATTTTTCTCACAATCTCACAAACTTTCACTGTCTAAGATTCTGCCTGGATCATTACAAGAGTTTCATGTGGCGAATTTTCGAGTTCTTTTTCCATGCATGCAAAATTTGATGGGGAAAAATTATTTAGCTGGAAATGAATTACTGCACAAGAGATTCGAAAGCCAGATGTTCTCAAAGAAGGAAAACTCCTTCTGGCCCACCGCACAAAGTCTGTTCTCAAACTTGAAATTCTACAAAAAGCCTGCATTTTTTAATATCCCAACAATTTTTCACCACTTGATTATTTCATAAAAGACAAAACATACATACAGTTATATAGGTATTTTTTAGACTTTAGTGTTGTTCTCTGATCAAAATTTGAGTTTTACGTCAGTAATTTATGTTGACCTTTAATGTAAATCTTTATTTCGTAGATTGTCAAAATAAAACTCCAATTCTTAATAAAAAATAGGACCAAAAACACCATAAGATATTGCATCTAAGTTTTTTCCCAAGTTAATGGGTCAGCATAATAAACTGAGAAAATATTGTATTAACTATAGAACATCACAATTAGGTCAGGAATTTCAAAGTGGTTTGAACATATTGGCAGTGTTTATCCATATGTGACATTACTTAAACCTTTCATAATGTTATGTACAATTAGTGAATTTACTCTACAATATTTTAGCATTTTTCCATGTAATTTCTCTGAAAAAATTGGCTGTTTCTAATTATTATGTCTTAGCCATTGGCCCTTATAGTTCGAGCAATATCTTATGCTATCAGACCTGTCCAAAAACAGATTCAAAAATCATTGCTTACCAATGCACATCTGGAATACACTTCACTTGTCGGGGTGCTGTCTTTACCAATGCACATCAACGGGATATATGGAGTATTAGGAATTTGACAAATGTACATATTAAGAGTCATTTTCATGCATTCACTGAAACTATTGCTTAACAGCAGAGTCCAGTCATGAAACTTATAGAGTCTATAAAGATAAATAAATGAAACAAGAAATATTCATATTAGCATGCTCCTATTAAATTAGAGAGGATTTGAACCTAAGGAAAAAAACAAGGCATTAAAGCTCAAGCAAATGGTAAAGGCTAAAAAATTAAGTTTTAGTTTATGTTCGTGAAGCATTTTTCAATATTTGGACCAAAGAAATTGATATTACAAGTGGTAGTAGTAAGCTTTATCATATCCCACGACCACCAAGTAACAATATTGACTATTGAGCATTGTATGTCAGAGGCACATCCTATCTAAAGCTCACATGGCAGTTACTTGTAGGGTCCACGTCGGTTGCAACTTGTGCTTACAGGAATTGCCTTTGATATGTAGGGGGCACCCCAGGCCAGCAAAGCATTGGGAGAGGGATACACAATTAAAAAAATTATACTATTTATATGATCCTTTGTATAAGTTTTATAAGAGTAGTGATATATAAATACTTTATTATTTTAAATCCTACCAATATTTCTCATTTGTTTTTTTTCCTATCGTATCATTAATTTTGACATGCTATTTTTCTCTCTTTTTACTATCTCATTGGGTGTTAATATAACATTGTGTGTGCCCATCGATAATGCCAATGAATGGATGATGGAATTCAACAATTCTTAAACTTGGCTATAAGGATGATATTTTCGAAAACAAAAATTTCAAGTATAATATTAATATAAAATTATATATAAATAATTATTATAATAAAGAAAATAACTAAAAAATGTCTATAAAAATAATTATAAATTAAAATTTATCAACGCAAGTGATTCAATATTTGTGTCTTTTAACCAAAGATAGAAGTTTGATGATCTGGTTATACTAAAAAAATAAAAATAACTAATAAAAAAATATTATCCTATACTCATGACTTAAAAAATCATTAATAACTAATGAATAAACAACTTAAAAATATTGTAACAAAATTTTAATACTAGTTATATATACCCTTAGCATACGGGCATCCAAACTCATAATTTAAGTATCAAATAACTCCCCCAAAATAGGTACAAAAAGTTTTAACAAATTCACCCGGCTCGACTCAATAATTGGGGTTCAAAGAGACAAAAAAAAACATGTAAGACGAAAAAAAAGAAATGAAGCTCAAATTTCATTGTTTGAATGTTTTAGAAAAGTAGTTTTTTATTTAAAATGAAAATAGTTTAACCCATATTCAAACTGCCCTAATGTGTTAAATAACACTCAAATAAAACAAATCTCTTTGACAAATGAAGGAAACTCAAGACTAATGTAATAAAAAATGTTATAAAACAAATGAACAATATTTCAAAGCTGTAGAGCAGTCGATTCCAACAAAATTGTGTTTCATTCGCTAACAAAAAAGAACTCGTTTTTACTTGGCGAATTCCGCAATACACTCACAATTCTATGATGAGAACATTTGAAATTGCTAAATACAATACATTATTCAGTACAGAATGCTTCACAGCATAGCTTGGATTTAAGCTCTCCTGTACACTCGAAAAAGCGCTCCCTCTAATTTCTATTATCCTCTGACTATGTAGCGAGTCTGGCACATTGCATACCAGGGTAGGGTGGTGCACTAGTGCAACTTCCTCTCAAAAGTTGACAAGAAATTGATGATAATTCCTGCAAGTCACTGCTTTGAGCCTGGAATTTAGGACTATTCCCTTTTGATAAAATGCCTACTTCAGCAGCATGTTTCTCATGATTTCTGATAAAAACTTCAAACTAAACTAGCCTCCCTGTGAAATACAATTGCTTCTTAATGATTGATTTTGATTAGGGCGAAGTGGGTATACGGTATCAAATACAATCCTTGCAAAAACATGTCGTACTTCTTGCAGGTCACCCAGAGCTATGTACTTGTAATCAATTTTCCTGCTTTGCTTTGACAAAAACTTCTTAACGGTACTCCTTCTCACACAGTCGAACATGTTGTATACTTTTACATATAATGCTATCGGGATGAATACCTGTAAAATTGACAAAAGATTAAGAAAAAAATCAAGTTATTGTAGTTAATTACACTTATCAGTCAAAACAAGACGTGGCACAGAAATGGAATCTACATCGTCAAATTAATTTTAAAGCAAAATCTAGTCTGAGTGATATCCCAGATTTCCACTAATATATCATATCACAAGTCTTAGTTCTTCACTAAATGGTAGTTCAGCCTAAGAATACCCCAACATTGTATGTACATTGAACGTGTCAATACTCAATTATTAAGTGCACAACGTTCGTAACATCTATCTTCCCCTTCTTTGCCTTGGGAGACACATAAGTTGACTGCAGAAAGCACGAGTTTAAGAAGAACTTAAATGAAGCAATGATATAGCCAAATAAAGCCATAGAGAGTAATCAAGCGACTGCATGAAGCCTTTGTTACAAAATAATAAATATGGAACAACAGACCAGCCAATGAGCCAAATAGAGTGCATAGAGTGAAGAAGTGTTTGTGTGAAGCCTGAATGAAATTAGAGCAATCGAAAGAATCAAATACGATGTGTGCAAGAGCATTCCTTTAGTTCCGTTTCAATTAATCATTTGAGCTTATCTGACCTTTTTTTCTTGCCTGAGGATAGCGAAAGAGATGCATAATAGAAAGAAAAAAAGAATCAATGGTTTGTGTAATTTGCATAGGTGGTACAGAATCACTTATGCAGGAATAGCACAATTCAAAGCCATCTCTAACTTAACATATGATATGAGTAACTAGCTCGCCGAATCATATTGAGTCTTGCAACTCTAACGACTATAACATGGACTCCTAAACAATAAAAAAGGAGCAAATTACACTCTTACTCCTTGAGGTTAGCGCTTATTACACTCAACCTCACTTCTTTTTTATCATACACAAGACTTCCTTGTTTTTTTTACCATCCATTACACTGTGACCCTCTGACCCACTAACTGTCAAATATAACGAGAAAAAGGAGAAAGAGGTGAGGATCTAGTGGCACCGTCGTCACGTCCTCGACCCAATGAAGGTGGCATTTTCGTACTTGACGAAACAACTGTCGAGTTGCAACGCACCGACACAGGAGGTGAAGCAAAGGTTGCTGAGATTGGTGGTTGCATGTGACACACAGCGAGAACACCAACCATTGGTGAGGTCGCTGCGACACTGTATGAGGCCGTAGACGGTGTCAAAGGAGGCGGGGACGGTGAAGTTGTTGTGGTTAGCAAAGGAGACAAAGTTAACGAGGGAGGTGAGGAGCGAGTTGATGATGTTTTCGTAGGCAAAACCCGGCATGAACTTGGGCTGGGAGTAGACTTGCACGAGTGATAGGGGTTCTTAGGGCATTTCACAAAAAATTAAAACCGTTAGTAACGGTGACTGTTCAGGGGAGACAAAAGAAATGTGATTTTAGGGAGGGGTGTAAGTGTAATAAATGCTAACTTCAGGGGAATGAGTGTAATTTGCTCTAAAAAAATATAAAATATCTGGTTGATTTGCAATTTGAACTGTCTAACGACATCATCAATAATTGCACAAGTAATCCATAAATTATAAAATAATAAGTTAATATTCCAAGTATACAACTCAATTTCTCACTATCTAAATGAAATGAATTATTTTTTTCAAGAATTTGTTGAAAAAAATACATACACATATTTTAATGTTTCAGTTTCCAGGCCTTATCTTATTTCGGCTTATGTACTTGAAAAAGAAAATTCCCTCGCTGGCACTTGGGAATGGAAATGGATTAAATTCATAACTCTTAAGAAGATACAGAATTACAGACAAGTAAGGATTAAGGAACCTTCCTTGTTCACAACTTCACATGAAATATGATTTAAATTATAAGAAACCCAACGGCTGTAAATATTCTCTCTCTCTATCTCTCTGCATGGTTTGCTCATGAAAATGTGTGCTATTGGTGGGGAAAATTGCAAGTTTTGTTTTTGATGGGATTTTTAAATATCCAGTGTAATCCATCTACTGGAGTAACTGGACAACATTGTCCTCAAGTATACATAAAAATCAAGGAAAAAGATGCTCACCAGATTCGAACGAGGGGCTTGAGGATAGTCAGCCATAGCCTGAGACACAAAATACTCATTTGTCATCTGCAATATTGTCCCTCTAACAGACTCAGCAAGATCCAGAATCTCAGCTTCCAATGCCTCAGCATCCAGACCTGAAGGATCTAATAATTCAGGAAATCTGACATCATGTGGTTTGTTGATCACCCCTGCTATGCTTACCGCTTCCAACAAATTTCCACCATTATGAACTGCAAGGCTAAACGCAGCAACTGCCAAAGGGTTCCTTGGTCGATCACTCAATGCTTTATGTAAAGCTAGGATACCAATCCTGAAAGCATAGATTCCAGATGTACTTAGCTTTGTCCACCCAGCCTAAAAATAATGGGTAGAAATAAAAACAATGTTTATAAATAATTTTAACCGTCAAAGAAAATTAAGAAAAGAAAACTTCAATCACACTCAAAGTGTGAAAGTTACTGAATGATCAAATTAAATATACAAGGGCTCCAAAAGTATGAGATTTTTGTTTTTTCTGAACCAAAACTTTGTTACAAAGAAAATTAAAAATAAAAAAAATCAGAAATGATATAGATGTTTCCCAGACACACTGGTGTGGGGCACTTGATTTCACCTAAGGCAACTCTGAGTTTAGATTATAGTTTCACCCAAGACAAGATTAGCATAGAAGACTGTGAGCATGGCATTTTCTTTAAATAGTCATAGACCGTGTCTTTGGCACAATTATGAGGTCTTCAAGTCTATCTTATTTAGGACTGATAACAAGATCCCCCTCCCCCTCTCCCCTTTTTAGAGGAAAGAATCTTTATTCCCATTCCCCCTGACCCATTCTCAGGTTCTAGTTCTAGATCCCAAAAAGAAAAATGAATTGTCCATAGACCAGTGACAGGCACTGAAAGAGTGCGAGACTTGACACAACAATAAGGTTGCTGCCTTGTGACTTGGAGGTCATGGATTCAAATTTTAAAAACAGTTCCTCCACTTGCAGGGGTAAGGTTGCCTACATATACCCACCCCAAACCCACTAGGTGGGAGCATCATGCATTGAATCGTCCTTGCCTTGATGCCATTATGTCCCTGCAAAATACAATGATTTTTTGTGCTTAGACCCTGTAAAAAAAGTTGTGGTTTTTATCCCTGCAATATTTGTCATCACTTGTTTTGGTCTCTGCCGTGACAGCAAGGACTAAAAACAGAAACCATTGTATTTTGCAGGGACGTAATTACATGGACTAACAAAACACACGCTATATTTACAATGACTAAAAACAAAAATTGCAATATTTTACAAGGATATAAAATTAAAACTACTATATTTGCAAGGATGTAAAACATGTTGCTAATGGAAAGTAAATGGCAAGGAGAAAAACAGGTGATGTCAAGGCATCAAAAACCAAAAAAAAAAAAAACAATTACAGAGACGAAAAACAAAAACAGCTATATTTGCTAGGATCTCAAATATATTTAAAGCCCAAATGGATTGTTATATAAACTGCTTAATAAAAGAAGAAAATTAAAGTAAACCATGGGCTTCAATTGATGATAAATGAATCAGGAAATAGAGGTTCTTTGTGAGACATCAATCTAAAACAGGAAGAGAGAAAAGACAAAAGAAACTTCTTTTTTTTTTATAGGCAAAGACAAATAAACCTAATTCATGTCTTCAAACATATGTCGGTGTATAGCATAGCATGATCCTCAAAGAAGGCTTAACTGCGGTTCTTGCGCTAATTACAGAAGTATTCTAATGCATTTTTTTTCACACAGCAATGCCAGCATTACAATTATGTTTATGACATATGGCTAAAAAAGTAAAACAAGGGAGATAAAGGCATTGTTGTTGCATAATAGATCTTACCATAAGCTATTATGACATGATCGATTAGGTGCCAAAAATTTATCCAAATTGGAGAACAAAGACTGCAACGAAATTACAAAAGATCCAACAAGAAAGGTCGATTAGGTGTCAAAAGTTTATCCAAATTGGAGAACAAAGACTGCAATGAAATTACAAAAGATCAAACAAGTAAAATGTCAATGTGGTGCTATTATCTTATGCATTTTAAAATAATACCCAAGAAACAAGTATTATTATGCTGAGATAAGTCTAAGCCACATGAAAGTTGGAATTCTTAGACTTCGGTCATATGTTTATATTATAAGACTAGTATGAAAGCTTTAATGAATATGTAGGAGAATAAGGTACACACAGTATGCCCATTCTTATATGCAAGAAGGATTTGGTAGACTTTAATGATTAAAATAAGAATGAATTCCTAATTGTGCTAATTCTTAGTCAAGGTATTCAAACTGAGTTAAATACCCCCTCCCCACCCCACCCCAAGAAAAGAAAAGAAAAAATCCATGTCCTCAGTAACCAAGGAACTCATCATATTGCACGGTCTAGTTTATATAGCATATGCAAGGATGATGTGAAATTGGGGGAGGGCTTGAATTAATTTCCTAACACATACATGTTTTTAATGCACAACTTGATAGACAGGATAACAAACAAGTTACTGAGTTAGCTTAGGAAACTTGATCTCTAGTATGCTATTCCACGTAGATTAATGCCAGTACGTTAATCTATATCCTGCAAATGTCATAAGTCTAAACTCCACAAAGTGATTGGGTTGGGGTTACCAGAAGCATATTGGTTCTTCTATCCCGTCTTTGAAATCCATGTTGAGCAAAATAAGCAGCCTGTAATACTAAACCTAAATTAAACTTGCATTCCATGATTGGGATTCAGAAATTAAAGGCAAAATCAACATCTACCTGAAAGGGGAGAAGTATATCTAGAAGACCGAATTCCCATAATAGCCTCAAAGAAGCCTCCCCAGAACCAAATGCTAGCATATAATTCATTTCCATCAAGAGCCTGCCCTGAAATTATTAAAGGAAAACAAATTAGCCAGGACATTGGTATACATATTGTTAGAAATTAGAATATCTATAAAACATCTCGCAATATTATTATTGTATTTCAGAATATCTTAAAGTATCTTGGATGATCTTGTGGAGGATGGTTTTGCTATTTTATCATGTTTATTGATTTCTTTATTTCTTTGTAAGAAACTGAGAATTAAGAGTCTAGTACTGGTATACATAAGGATTAGTATTTTATCTTTTATATCATGTTATTGTACACAAACTACAACAAAGTCTTATCCCACTAGATGAGGTCAGCTACATGGATCACAGAAGTCATTTGGCATGGTTAAAAATCAAAGTTTCAAAAATATTATTTAGCCTGAGATCTCCCTTAATGATTTCCTCCATTGTCCTTTTTTATCTCCCTCTTCTCCTATTCATCGACTAAAAATCATGCAATCTATTCTTCTACCCGTGCCTCTTGTGACCTTTTTTGTATATATGCCCAAACCACCTTAACCGATTTTTTGTCATCTTTTCCTCAACGAATGCTACACCAATCTTTGCTCATATATACTCATTATGTATTCTATCTTTTCTTTGTACACAAGAGAATATCATTCAAAAAAATTATTCTCTCTTTTATTCCTTCTTTGCTTAAATTATTATTTCAACATGGTATTCATGGATAATTTCTTCCTTTTGTCTTGTAGGATTCATACCACCAAACCTATATTTCATTTTCTTGTTTTTCTATTTTTTGTTTGCTCCCAAACTCTCCTTTGTGAGTTTTACCATAATTGAGTTCTAGCCTCAAGCTCTTGTTTGGTCGAGAGGCCTTGCTATCATTTCAACATGTCTTTCAACAAATTGGTCTGTTTGAGCCTATCTTTCAGCAGATTAGCTCCATTTTAGCCTAATAACTCCACTTTATCCTATCTTTCCACAAATTGGCTATGCTTCAGTCTATCTTTTCATAGCCTTGCTCCATGTCATACTGACTTTTAGCATAGATTGCCATACGGAATTAACATCGTAACAAAATAAAGTTCCATATTTTTTAAGGAACTCGGAAACAGAGTACTAATTGTGATAGGCCACAAAGAATGGTTTCGTTCTGATAACATTTAAATTATAGGATTTTTGGGGTTGAAGGGGGAAATTGAGAGAATAGATACTTCAAATTATATTCTCCTGTGTATTATGATATGTTATATATTATGTTATAATGCGTACAGAACATAAATCACTAACCCTTATTTATATTAATATATCATATCATAATCTTAACTAAAACCAATCCTAGGAGATAAAATATGATACTCTAAATTGATTAAAGAAATAATTAAGATACTATTGGAAATTTTTAATGTGTTTCTAACAAATACCTTATCAAGGCTTAATACTGAAGAAGACAGCTTTTTAATAAAATGAGCTGTTTCCTTTGAAATGCTAAATCCTAAGCGAGCAGCAATTCTAATTGCACGTAGAATGCGAGCTGCAGAAGAAAAAAATACGGTCAGACAAACCTAAGGAATCCAGAGAGATGGTGAGTTCAAAGAAGTTTACACCTAAAAATGCACAAAATACAGAAAAGCAGAATGAAGTAATTGATCATGGAAACTCACCACAATCTTCCTGAAATGAAGATTCGGCGGGGATTACTGTTCGCACCTATTAACACAGAAAATTGTTACAAAGTCTCAAACTGCTGCTTAGCAAAAGTAATATAAGAAACCACAGATGTTGTGAGATACATGCACACTTTAGCTTTTCTAATATCTTCTATTCCTCCAAAATAATCATAGGCAATTCTTGCATATGGATCAAGCATCAACCTGCAAGAGCGTGAAGTTCGTTAACAGCACAACAGCTGTACAAACTAAAGTATATGTGAATTTTAAACAAAGCAGAGCGGTAATAGAGAAGCCAATTGCAGACATGCACCCCCCCCCCCCCCCTTTTCTCTCCCCCTCCTCCTTCTTCAAAGAGAGCAGTAGAGAAAAGATTTTCAATCTATTAAGTTGCAGGGACTGGTGCGCAACCCATTAATTGTAAAGTCTCGGTTTAAACAATTCATCCAACGAAGACGATCCTTCTTGTCACATCCATTAGGGGCTTCAATATGATGAGAGAATTCCATACCCGCCTTGCATTTAGTAGTATCAAAACTTGAAACCTAATCAGAATGGAGATAAGATTATCAATATAAATATATTAAAAAAAAAAAAAAAGCAATATAAGAAATTCAGCACTTAACATAGATAAATTCAAGCAGGCATTTCAGAAGAGAAAATTTAGACCAAAACTAAAATTCTTTGAAGTTAACAGGAATATCAAACCTCAACAATGGTATCATCCATGTGAACATGGCATACAGGAAAACGCTTACCAACTATCTCACACCATGAAAATGTTCTGGTCACCTGCAAATTAAATCAATATTCATCATGCAATTTTAAGATCTAAAGAGATTGAGCCCAAAATTTACGTTTTCAAGAGAGATTGCATAGGTTAACTTTTTATGCAAAGCTAAATGCCAATGTAAACACATTTGTTGTCCTTCTAACTGCTATTTAATAAACATAATGTTTAATCTATAGCACTGTCCAGTAAATTGTCCTTTAATTTATTATTTTTATATGCAAAAGAAGGCATCCTAAGCATCACTATAGTGAAAGGGGATCCCAACTAGGTCAGCACCCCCAATGCTAGCTATCATCTGCAGCATGCCAAATAGATTAAAAAGAAAACATATACAAAGATCATGGGGGAACATACAACCAAACCCATGATAAACAAAGCCTATGTAAACCTGTAGGAAGGTATGCAAAATCTGTTCCCATGAAAATCAGAAGCAACAAAAGGAGGGATAGTGTCCCACCAAAACCAAAATGTATGTTGTAAGGAGGTTTAAAAACATAAAACTTAATTCATTTTAAAAAATAATTCATAAAATTTTAAAAACATAAAATAAAATAGAAGTAGGTAACCTCTTTAAGCTCAGCTGAAGTTATAATATCAAAGTCCTTTGGTGTTTGCTTTAGAATAAGATCCCGCACACAACCTCCTACAAGGTATACATCATATCCTACAAGGAGAAGAAAAACAAATATTAGACATTTCAAAAAGCAGGACATTCAAAATATAGGAATCAAGCAAAAATGGAAAACATAATTAACAATAAAAATAAAAGAAATATATCAAGACATGATAACATAGCAATGCAGATATAATCCCTCCAGGACCATAATTGGTTGAAACTTGGCTTGTATGGATGAGAATGAAAATAAAGGTATTGCATAGTCACAGTTATTTTTTAACATCCAAAGGCAACACAAATTATTGCAAGGTCTGGGAGATGTTCAATAAATACAGTTACAGGCCAATTATTTTATATAGTTGATGCTGCAATCCTTATGTGGGAAATTTAAAAGTCTTCTAGCCTGAATGTAATCGAAATGCAAACGGTTACACTGAATCATTAGTTGCAGTATAATTACACTGAATCACTATATACATTGTGCAGTATAACTACTTTCTGGACAAATGAATTCATTTATGGTTCGTTGTAAAGTCACAGACACTAGACGTTAATGACATTATGTTTCACCAACTCTTTAGCATGAAGTTCAGATAGTATGTGGCTCGGTTTTTCTAGTATCATATTCCTATATTAATTTTCTGGTTCATTTCTAATGTACGCCTATGTAAAGGCTAATGGTTGACTAATAAAGTGAGTAAAACTCCTCCCATTTTTCAGCTGTGTTGGTTTTCTCTTTCATTTGCATTAGCTTCTGTCACTTTTCAACAAAGCATAGAAGAAATCACCATATAAATCTAAACAACAGCAACCAACAATGTCACTTCATAACTAACAAAAAATCATTGAAGTGATCTTCCTTTCATCTTCCATATAAAACCCAGCTTAAAAAAGTGACAGGAGTATGTACCCTTTTTCTTCAGCCCGTTGAGAACCTTTTTCGTAGTGCTTCCGATCATTGAATTGCGAATCCCAAGCTCTGCATAACTCAGTCTCTTCCATGCCGGGGCCCTCTCGTTTTCTTCATCAATTTAACAACACAATCCATTTCAGAATTACACAATGCAAAACTTCAATTCAAAATTTCCTAAAAAACAAAACCTGAGTTGAACAACATCTGTGTTGAGTCTTGACTTGCCTTCTTCACGAATTGAGACACTGCTCTGTTCGTTTGTCGGGGCCTCAGCCTCAACCGCAGCGAGAAATCTCGGCACAACCTTGGGGACACATTGGAAGGGAGCGGAACGAAGATGAAGAGTGGGTTTGTGCGCGAATTTTAAGCTAGCGAGCGTCATGGCAAGGGAATGAACAGAGTTGAAAGTCATACGCGCGCGCAGAGAAAGGTTTACAAGCTACTCGTTTTGCAATGTGGTTGTAGTTGTAGTTGAAATCTGAACACAGCCTATCCCATACTATTTAGGGTTTAGGGTTCAAGGAAAATCTATTTTTCATTTTTTTTTCAAGATATAATTTTACATTTTTACTCCTTCATGTTTTTTTTTTAGATTTTTTTTCCTAAATTTAATTTTTTTTGTAGATCCTTTAGAATCTGTGTTAAATTAAGTAAAGAGTACGAAGAGTTTCAAAGTCCTTAATTTAAAGAGGCTTTTAAGCAATTTCTTATTAAACACAATAAAAATTATGGTAGATGACTTTTGTATTCTATTTTTTTATGAAGAGATGACTTTTGTTTTCTATTTTCTAGTATAATCATTTTTTAGTCAAGTTTTACATGTCAAAGAACTTAATCATATTATTATTATTTACATGTCAATGCCTTTGAAGTCAAGTTTGTTGGGGTGATAAATGTTACTAAGCAAGCTTAAAATAGAAATTGGAACTCACTTTGGCTAGTGAGACTCTTTCTTGTTATTCAAGTTGTACATAATCCTCACTTAGTCCCTTGGAAGAAGTAATAGGTGGATTAATTTTTTGTTTTTGACTAAGCTAATCCGCTTTAGAGCTTCCCACATCTATAGAGAAGGCAACCTGTGTGCTATATGCCATTGTTAACTTTGTTGTGCATAACATGCAATCTTTTTGGTGGGATCTTGTCCCTGTTTTTTGGTTCAAGTCATTACAAACGTAATCTTTTGGGTCTACCTGAGTATAGGTTTAACTCCTTTTGACATGGATCTTGGCCTAATCCCCATGGTATTTTGTGTTCATCTTTTACTTCATCTAATAAATTCAAGTCTAGTCAACAAAATATTAATTAGGGAGGAGGGTGCCAATCTAGTTGGGATGCTCCCCTCTATTTTGATGTTGACCCAATCCTTTTTCTAAAAAAAAACATGTTGCACAAGGAGAATGGCTCCCAGTTATTAGGATAAGTGTATGTTCAAACCTATATCTTAATACAATTTACAATTTCTGCAATCTCTTTACTTTGATCAATTTATGTTTCATGCAATTCTCTTTTTTTACATTTCTTCTCTAAACTTATACTCATTTACTTGTTGTTCTTTACTTTTCCAGAACTTTTATATTCTCTTGTATTTCAATTCAATTTACGTTTCAACAACACTTTATTTTTCTGTCATTTTACTTTTGTTTGTATTTCAATTTGATTTACTTTCAAAACACTTTATTTTTACAGGTCTTTTGTTCCAATTTCATATTTATTTATTTTAATCGAATTTGATTACATTTATGTGTTTTAATAAAGCATGTGTTATCAAAAAACTATAAACTTACTAGGAAACTACTTTTGTTATATTGATAAAAAAAAATGTATTTTTGATTTATAATATGTTAATTTATTGATTATTGAAAATCATTTGTTACAAAATTTAATCCTCAAAATGATTATTTTCGATGATAATGAAATAGTACATGATTATGTGAAAATTTCATGTGTTTTTGACTGGTCTCATAATTCTTTTAATTGAAAGTTATATTAACCGCTAGTTTAAATAAAAAGAACTGACAATTATGATTTTGTCATACTAAATGAGTTGTTTGTGATTGATAAGAATCAAGTGTGAAAACTATGGTAATTTACATTTTGATTATCTAAACAAATTTCCACCATAAACACATGGTCGATGGTGACTAAAGTGGACCTAGAGAAAGTGCATCATCATCTCAAGTGAAGTTAGTTCTAAATACCCTTATTGATGCACATTGTCCCAAAAATTTCGTTGAACTCATTAGGCATTGTATCTCATTGCCTAAGATGAGAATGCTTTAAAATGGTGACAAGTTTGAAGAGTTTAAACCACAAAGGGAATAAGACAAGGCAATCTCAATCCCCTTTTATTTTTGTCCTCTATATTGAGTGTTTGTTTCACCTCAATAATTTATTGATTGACTAGAGGATATGGAAGCCCATTTAGTTGGTCAGAGGGAGACCCTCAATTGTCTTATTTGAATTTCGTAGATGATTTAATTTTATTTGCAAGTCAATTTGGAGCAAGTGAAGGTGATTAAATTAGTGATAAAGCTTTTTTGTGGCAACTCAAGTGAGAAAATTAATCATGATAAAATGAGAATTTTGTTTTCAAAGAATGTCAACTGTTAGGCTAAGGAAGAGATTTCTAGACGTGTCCCCATTTTCCACAAGAGGACCACCAAGCAAGGTTTCAGTTTTTTTACTAGACAAGGTATCTAGCAGATTGAACAACTATAATAGTAATATGCTTTCTATGGTTGAATGTATCACTTTGGCAAAATTGGCCTTCCAAGCTATTACCAACTATTTAATGCAAATAGTTGCATTGCCATCCGTTTTTTATGAGATTGATAAGAAATGTAGGGATTTTTCGAGGGGTGAGTTTGATAGTAACAAGAAAGTCCAGACAGTTGCTTACAATGAGATGTGCGAGGATAAAAATTCTGGTGAATATAGTCTTAAATCCTTCAGGGCAGTTAATAAATGCTCTCCTGCATCACAAAGTTATAGCTAAATATTATTTTAGAGTGAATCTTTATGTTATTTGACACCAATGAAATGAGTTGGTTTTCAACCAAGTCCAACCATCTATGTGGGGTTGTGTTCAAAAGATAACAAATTGGTGCAACAAATTTGGTATAGTTGTCTTAATGAAAAGATAGTTATGGCTCACATGCACATCACACCACATACTCAACTTATCCATTGGAAAGGACAACCTAATGGGAGCTTAAAACTTAACCATGATGGTCCGATAAGTGCGAGTGACAAAGCTGGTTGTGGTGGAGTAATTTGAGATCACAATGGTTCTATGGTCTTAGCATATGGTTATAATTTAGGTTATTGCCCAGTCTTAATGGTATAGCTTTGGGCTATTCTTATTAGCATTCAAACAACTTGGTCTCGAGGGTTTAATTCATTGATGGCTGAGTATCATTCAAAGTTGTCTATACATTTGTTAAAGAATGAGTGTTTTTCTCATCATATTTGCTTGCCTATTTTGAACAACATTAAGTCATATACTCATAAAGATGGGGAACTTCTCTTGGAATCATGTATTTCATGAAGCAAATTAGATGGTCGATGCTTTGTCGAAGTTTGGTCTTTATTCAGATGAATCAATTGGGTAAAAAGAATTGTTTTACTTATATTTTATTTATGTATCATTTATGATGGATGTATTTTCAATTGCTCTTTCTTGAGAATTCTAATTTTTTCATTTTGGGCTTTAGTTCATAATTCACACACACACATTTCATGAATATCTTTCTTTGGAGACAATCATATTCAAGAAATGTAGACACCTCTCCAAATAAAAATTCAAAATTGATTTATCACATCTTTTCAATTCATCCAAATAATTTGAGAGGAATATCTCCATTTTTTCTTTTTTCTTTTTATTCATTTTTCACTCCATTTGTGTTTTATTTTTATCCTTTTTATTTCTTTTCTCCATATTGTACTCTTAATCCAAAATCAAAACAAAACATTACATTCAATTATTCAAAGAGTAAGGTATTGCTACCCTGTACTTGGGACATGGTAGACTTCCGTCATTTGTTTTCCAGGTATATGAAATCTGGGATCTCTAGTGTTTCCCTAGAAAAATAGTATGAAACACTCAGTAAAACTGTAGTTCCATCAAATTTTGTTTTATATTTTAATTTTTTAATTAAGATTTATTTAAAAAGGTGTAGTGGCATATCTAGCACTAGTGTTTTCCTTTTTTAATACATAAATTACATTTCACCTTATTTTTAAGAATTTAATTTAAATGTACTAATAATATAATTTACAATGTTATCTAATCATGAATTATCATATATAATAAATTTATTAAATTCTTAATAACTATTTTATAATTCACCTCAAAGATAATTTTTTTTATTAATTTACAGTATAAAAATATTTTTATTGCATGATAATTAAACTCCATTTTAATATACAAAAGCAAATAAAAAACACATAAATATTATATATGAAACTGTTTTATACCACAACTGGAGATGATTTAATTTATTTGATGAATTGCAAAATATTTTATTGCAATTCGTATAAATGGGTAAAATTTCTAATTATAATAACCAATATAACACCAACAAATTGTTGACAAAAAAACTGATAAATCCAGTACACATCCGAATATCCACTAACAATACCCTTTCCATTGCTATGTTTTGCTCTTGTTCTAGCCACATAATAAACTTATAAACTTTCAAAGTCTAGCAAAAGCATTGATAAACATGCTGTTCATGATAGCATTAATTGGCCATTGGACAATGATATACACGAAAGAACGAAAATGAGAATATATACTGGACTTAATCCATTGAAGATTCTGGGCTTTCTATGGTCCCATTGCGTTGAATAATCTTTGGGAAAAACTTTATACACCCAGAAAAAAATTTATACACCAGTCCAGAACACTGCATTTCCAAAAATACCCTCACTTTTATTACGCTTCATACATACGGATTCGTAAATCCGTAAGATTCTTACGGATTCAGGAATCCGTAATTTCTTTTTTGAGTTATACAGATTACCCAATCCGTATGGGCCATACGGATTGGTCCAATCCGTAAGTAAGTTTTTTTTTAATTTAAAAAATATTTTTTCAAATAATGTTACATGTAAGTTTTTTTTTAATTTAAAAAATATTTTTTCAAATAATGTTACATGTGGGTTTCAAACTTGTGACCTTCAGGTTATTAATCTGACGCTTCAACCAACTGAGCTAGTAAGTCAATTATGCTAAAAGTCAATTAATGTTGATACATATAACATTAAATTTTTTAATGTATATTTAATACATGTATAAGTTTACATAATAAATTTTGTAACAACTAATTTTGATCTGATGATTAAAGTATTTTTTACATATAAAAATTATAATTTTAATAAAAATTTGCAGGTCTAATAAAAATTATATTTGTATTTACAGGTTAAATTAAAAATTATATCTGTATTTACAGTTTATTAAAAATTAAAGTATTTTTTACATATAAAAATCATAGATTTAAATAAAAATTATAAGTTTAATAAAAATTTGTAGGTCTAATACAGATATAATTTTTAATTTAACTTGTAAATACAAATATAATTTTTATTAGACCTGCAATTTTTTTATTAAAATTATGATTTTTATTTAAAACTATGGTTTTTATTATGTAAAAAATACTTTAATTATCATATCAAAATTAATTGTTACATAATTTATTACGTAAACTTATACGTGTATTAAATATACATTAAAAAATTTAATGTTATATGTATCAACATTAATTAACTTTTAGTATAATTGACTTATTAGCTCAGTTGGTTGAAGCGTCATGTTAATAACTTGAAGGTCATAGGTTCGAAACCTACATGTATCATTATTTGTAAAAATATTTTTTAAATTAAAAAAAAACTTACTTACGGATTGGGCCACCCATACGGATTGGGTAATTCGTATAACTCAAAAAAGAAATTACGGATTCACGAATCCGTAAGAATCTTACAGATTTACGAATCCGTATGTATGAAGCGTAATAAAAATGAGGGTATTTTTGGAAATGTACTATTCTGAACTGGTGTATAAGTTTTTTTCTGAGTGTATAAAGTTTTTCCCATAATCTTTTCCTTCTGAGAGCCCATGCGCAAAACTTTTTCATTTCCTTTTTCAAAAGTGAACGAAAAATGAAGATAAAAAAACCGAAAAATGGATAATTTTTTGTTACAACCAAAAACTCAATATAAACATGAATATATAAAGGATAAAATTAATAATTTCAAATAAATATGGATACTTTTTTTGATAAATGTTTTAGTGTAAAGGCTTTTCTTGGTTAATTTTTTAAATAAAAAAATTGAGACAACATAATATAAAAAAATGATACCAACATTTAAATTCGACAATACATACAGTAATATCTAAGAGCATTTTTAGTAGTAGATCTCAAATTGAGATATTAGACTATTTTCTGGTAGACCTCATAATGTTACATAGGATTAAATATTTCATAACATTTCTTCTATTTTTTTCCTTTAATGGTAAATCTCATTTTAAAATCTTAGGGAGAGAGAAAAAGAAAGAAAATTTATTTCTTTTTAAATAATTTGCAAATCTTAAGTGTGTTTGGATAGAGAATTTTATTTGGGAAAAGTAATTTATTAGGGGATTTAAAATTCTTCAATTTAAAATTCACTGTTTGGATACTTTTATATAAGAAATTTAAATTTTTGAAATTTTAAAACAGAATTTTAAACAACTAAAAATGTGAAATTTGAATTTCCCTCTAAAAAGTGAGAAATTAAAATTCTCTTCTTTTTTAGAAGCTCTAAATGCACAATTTTTTGCTCCGTCTCAATCACCGACTGACCTCCGCTACTCTCATGACACCACCCACCTTACGTGTTTTTTCCGTAAATGAGGTTCAAAATTTTAAAAATGAAGAAATTCAATTTCTTTATCCAAACACAAAATTTTGAAAATACAAAAATTTTAATTGATGCATTTTAATTTCCCTGAATTTTAAATTTTCTAAAATTTTAAAATACTTCATCCAAACATACTCTAAGGAATTTTTTACAAAAACACATCCTCCATGTTGGATATCCCTTTAACTCCTTTATTGCGAGATATAATGAAGATGTTAAAAACTATAAGTTTTTAAGGAAATAATAAGTATAATTAAAAACTAAATAGATATAATTTATATAATTGTCTATTATAATAATATTGTCTTTTGTAAGCATTAAAACAAATTATATTAGTGAAGAGGGTCTAATTCAAGTGATTGATTGATGAAGATGTGTAAGTTGTTATAAAAATAAATTGTAATAATTAGCATAATATTGAGTTTTGTAACTAAAAAATTAACAAAATTTTCTTCCAGCAAATCAATTTGACCTGGTTAATAGTTATGTACTAATTTACTTCTTTTATACCTGTTTATAGGATGTTTTATTTTATTTTATTTTTGTCAAAATTAATTCAAATTTTTCATGTTAAATTGTTAATGACAAAGCAACAAAAAGTTGCTTTTAATTTTTCACGACATCACCGTGATTTTAGATTCTGCCAATCTAAACACTATTCATCTACAACATTTCTTTACAAAATTCAATTTAAAAATTAACCAAACCGATCTTATGACCGATTCTTGATTAGATTGGTCACTTTTTTTTTTTCTTATCTTTTTCAATTCAAGTCTTATAACATGTCATGAAATTAGCTCACTAGTCATTCAATAATTATATACTATTATATTTCTCTTTTAAAGATTTTTGTTATTTAATTAATTTCTTACAAAGAAACGAAAAAATTATTAAATTTAACATTTTATTATCATCATTTAATTTTAATTCATAAGGATATGCTTTTACTTTTAAAAAAGTTAAGGAACTAATTGGAAAATAAAAGAGGACTATTGATGTTCGGAATCGTAATTAATCATGATTTTAAAATAAATTAACTAAAGGAGGAAAGTTATTAAGTTGTTTAAAGTTAGCGATTATTATGCATATATAGTTAAATAAAATTATTCTTTTATGCATAGTTAATTTGCATATATAGGTAATTGTAATATTTTTAAAATTAAAATTTAACACTTAAAAAGGATAAATGTCAACTTATAAGGGTCTTGAAAACGTGAATAGAAATTAATTCCACTTTTTGAAAAAGTTATACCTCCACTATCTAAAGAAAGAGCCAGCGAATTGAAAAATCATCAAACTCATCCAAGAGAGCAGTGACAAAGTATAGTTGCTTTAAGTATGCCCATCAACAATTCTCTATGTTTGTGCATGGTTAATCAAATGATCACATTATAATATTTAAAAGTGATATAATACCCATATGTGTGTACGTAGGGAGGGGTGAATTTTAACTCGGAGTAATATATAAAGGATATATACATTACTTCATGTCACTTTTGTTAATTTAGCTTCATTTTCAAGTGGGCTATGCTTTTTGGACACATTTGGGTAGCAGATTTCGTAGAAGGACCGTACGTACTGCTTTTGTTCTCTTTTGAAGAAGTCAAGTTGTGAAAATATATAGCTGTATTGTATTGATCTTATATGTGTGAACTTTAAACCAGTTGTTCTATTAATCGCTATCTCAGAATGGAATATCTTAATAGGTCTTATAGGCTCTACACCAAGTTGCCATCATGTTGTTGTGGTCCAAATTGGCCATGGAAGTTTGCATAAGATCATAACCACATAAATACCGTAAGCTCGAACGTATTCACAAACGTACAGTTCTCGGTTTGTCTCTGTTGCCTCGCTCCCGCTTTTCATGCATATATATGGCTCTGGTAGAGATTGCCCATTTTTGTTGAGTCATTTTCTTGCTTTATCAAATTGATGTGGTTCTGCCTAATATGTATCTTTCACTGGAATTGAGTCATAATATATGATCATATATATATTATGAACAGTAAAAATTTCTCTTTAAATATTATGACTTTTAAACTAAAACAATTCTACATAAGTGGACTAAGTTGCTCAGTGATCATTGTATTTAATGTAAAATGACATGCAATTGCAATTCCTCAGAGAATACTTAGACATGCAACAGAGTGAAAATATGAGGCAGACGTTTTTTGACTAATACGCCATACCACACTTACCCTTAACCTTATCATCATCTTAGATGGAATTTAGTTCAATCCACACACACAGACATTGTTTTACTTGTGGTAGCGTGTGCATGTCAATATTATCCCATCATCGTCTCTTGAAAGAAAATAAAGAGAGAAAAAAAACCTTGGATGTTAGTTTTATTCATATTCTTGCTATCAATTCCATATAAGATCGTGGGACAGGGCTCACGGTACACATTTTCTGAAATGAAAGTGCAGGAACTGTCAATCACTTCAGCCAGCTGTTAGCCAAAATCAAATTACAAGTTACAATTTATGTTCTTTGTAAGAAGGACGAACCAAAGCCCCACTATACACAAGAAACAAATCATGTGTTGCACCCAACTGTGTCTCAAATTGTAAGGAACATTAATAAATAATGATTCGCGTAAGTAACTTAGATTATATTAGAAATCTTAATTACTAAGTACTCCAAGAGTATGTATATATTAATAGTTTTCTTTTGCATGTAATTGCAAGGGAACTATAACCATGCAATATGCAAAATTGTATGAAATTAGGTTGCATATGTTGAAAATTATGCACCCAACTATGTCTTAAATTGTAAGGAATAACATTAGTTAATAATTATTCAAATAACTAAGATGATATATATATATATATATATATATATATATATATATAAGAAATCTTAGTACTCAAAGAATATTTAAGAGTTTTCTTTTATATATAATAATCGCAGGGGAAGTTAAAAAACAAACTAATGTAAAATTGTGCATGTGAAATTATGTTGCATATAGTGTTGAAAACTCTACGACGTTCTACAATGTTTTTTATGATATATACATCAATCTTTTCATGTATAGATAACAGAAATTATCTTGCATGTCTAATTATTGACACGGATAGCAACGTAGCTAATTCTTTCATATTCTTCACTGGTGAATCGAAATATATTCTAGCTGTCAGAATTGAAGGATATATGAATCAAAATTAACCATTAACCACTTGTGAAAAGATATTTGTGTCGTCCAAAGTGATATGATTATAATGCATTTGGTGATGATAAAGCACGAGAGGATAAGGTTGAAAGAAAGTAGATTAAATTGATTTGATCTCTCAGCAGCGAATTTAAGTGGAATATTTTATCTCCTCATGCTAAGAGTGATGGTTAAGAAAATCATTTTTTGGCGCGTGGACCCTGAAATGAAACTGTCGCAATCTATCATAGTTTGAGTAATTAGAGACGTATATGGAAGTTTTGAAGTAAAGACAGATACTAAGATTTAGTTGATCAAGTTGTTAATGTACCAAACAGAAAAACACAACAACGCATAAAGAAGCTGCCAAACATTGCCGCAACACATGATCACACAAATCAATCGTTATTTATTTGTAATGTACAGGAATTCAAAGTTTCAATTAATGATTGTGCTTATTAATCATCGTCGGTAATAAGAAATGACTAATAATTTCAGATACATAGTTTAAAAAATAAATAAAAATGTTATTAATTACTGTTTTTAGGATATTAGTTTAAAAAAAATTTAAAAAATATTTAGTATATAAATTATGAGAGTGTAAAAAAGATTGTAGATAATATAATTTTTTGTTTTTTAATATTTTTTTTTTACTTTAAGTTACATAACTAATATCCTTTAGCATTTGCCAATAAACAACACTATTTTTCATTTTTTGTACTAAAAATTTTATTATATTTATATTTTTATTTTTCTGAAATGCAAATCAAACAGGACTTAAATATGAGCCCTACGTACACACACAGCTGGTATATATATTAAGGTACACTAGTCCAATTTCGTGAAGCTGGCACCGACAAGTATATATTTTATATAGTCTCTTCCGAATTAAATGTACACAAAATCAATATAACGAATTTCTAACCCACATCGAAATTAATCACGCGTGGTGGATTCGTCGGCATCGCAAGATTTGGTTAGCCACTATTTTCTCTTTCTCCGGTAGCGTGAGTGGCGGCGTATTCTATTCTACTATTTGGTTATGTTATGGCTGTAGTTGTACCCACCAACAGCCACTAGCAATTACAAAATCCAATTCAACGGTCACTAGACCCTGTTTTCTTGTGGGAACATTGGTCTAAATTTGTGTATGGTCGTATTTGTCTTTTACTTTGTATTTCGACTATTGAAAGCCACTACATGGTCCATGATCAATTGCTATAAAATTGAGGCATTTAAAATATGTTTAAACTTTAAACTGAATATGCCAACTAAGAATAAAAGAACTCAATATGCCAACTTATTTTGTCCCTCAAATGACGGTAGATGTATATGGGTGGCATCTATGGACAATATACTCAGTCATGCAACACATTCTAAACTGTACAGTGAAGAAAATTGCTGAATACTTGACTTTCGATATTTGAATTTCAAACATGTTATTGTCATATATATTGTTTATTCAACTTTCCTTATAAAATGTTCACGAAAAAAATACTAATTTTAATTAAATTTTGATCGTATTTTTTACCAATACAAATAGCTTTCAATGAGTGTTGTTTTATATATATATATATATAAAGTTTAAGTATTGTGTACTATTAATCAATAAATTTATCACACAAAATAATTTGTAACTAAAAATTATGTGAAATTTCTTTATAATGCGACGATCATAAGTATATTATTTTCCTTTCGATATATACAACATTTATAAGAGGTAGACATATTCTTTTAGCGGGTTAATAATAAAAACTAAGATCACAATGCATTCCAACTTATCATGAGCTAGCACGAAACTGGCCACCATGCCGATTCGTCAAAAAAATGAAAACCAATTTATGTACTTGGTCAAAACTGGGTCACATTGCGGGAAAAGTTACAATTGGTCATCCAAGCCCAAACAACATGGATGGTAACATGTTGATAAAAATTATTCATATTAGGAGAGATGTTAATTAATAGGGTTAATATTTATCTAAGTATACTAAAAGTTTATAATTCCAATTTTATACATATTATTTTTATACTTATCTTATACCATTCTTTATTTATATTTGATTTAATTATACTCTTAATCCATCAACTACTTTGATTTTTGATTTTCTAGTTTAAGATATGCAAATAAGATCATCCAAATCTCTCAATATTTAATAGATTTTACTTACCTAGTTATGTTGCACTGGATAGAAACTTAAATTATAATTAATATTAACAAACTGCAACTTAATATATTTTTAAAAAATCATAAAGCAAACTCCAAACATTTGCCAATATACATTAACTTTTGTTTTTAGTTAGAGTATCTTAATAAGTTACACCGAAGGTGTATTTGAAAATAATCCTATATAACTTGTCAACTAAAAAAAGTGGGTAAATGTTAATAAATCCAAATGATATTAAATTTAAATTCAAAGATCAATTGTTTTTTAACTTTAAATTAAATTTTAAACTAAAAAGTAAACTAGTACAAAGTGCGTATAAATCAGATAGTGCGGAATTATTTCAACTTATGATTCGTGGTATCAAGTTGAAGACGATGATATACATTTAGTTTGTTAAGTCTTTAGAAAGATAATTTTGTTACTTATCATTGATCATAAATAGTCCTATATATTCAACTCAAATAAGTTTGTCTTCTGTTCTATCTATTAAAAACTAACGAATAAAAAAAATTCTTTAAACCAGACAAACAAGTTAGGGTGAAGAACAGATAAACACACACCACTCTCTTTCTTAGGTTAAAATGTGTTAGATAAATGTTTGGATAATTTACAAAAACCATAGCACGAGAGGCATGCAGGCATAGCCACGACAAGGAGAGGGAGGAAAAGCTCCGGGCATATATGCATGCAGTCCCAATTCAGAGTTCCTGCTGGGGGAATTAGAAAACACGAGCCATGAATGGTCTATGCCATAGGGCTTATCCAAATTGAATGCAAAATTAATAGCGTTTCTACTGCACCATAAATGGCAATGTGTCCTTTTCTTTTGGTACATTTTATTATTATCATGCACGTTCTTTGAACACGCTCCACTTCCTCCGTGCATAATCCTGCATTATTATTCTAGGTCCTGAAACATTGAACTATTCAACTGCAGACTGATATATTGAACATCAATTAACAAGACGAAATTAATGGCTTTTTGAGAAGATCAAGACATTAAAAACTTGGGTCTGTTTAGAAAAACTTTAAAAAAACTTTTAAAAGAAGAAAATAAATGAGATAAATTTTTTCATAAGAAAAAATAAATTCTTCATTGAATAATTTTTAAAAACTCACTTATATAACTTTTTTAAAAGATAAGATAACATTTACAAATAAACTAATGAAAAACTCATTTTAGTTTATGAAGAAATTCATTTCATTTTTTTCTTCTAAAAGAATCTGTTTAAAATTTAGTATATATGTCATGACCCATGGATCTTATTTATTTATTTAAATGAAAATATAAATTAGAAGAGAATTTTTTTAAAACATATAAATAATTAGTTTATGAAAAAATTTAGAATATTAAAATTATGAAAACTACAAAATTATTTTAAATTAAAATTGATTATGAAAAGTTATAAATGATATATGAATTAATTTTAAATAAAAATAATCATTTTCAAGAAAATCGATACTATTTTGATAAAGAAAGTATTTTTTTATATATTTTTATGTATTTTATTTTTAATTTTAAAATTTATTATTCTAATAATAACAATAATGTGCAAAAATACGTACCTTTTGATATTATATTCATATACTATATGTTTTCCCTTTAATAATTCTTAATATATATTTTTATTTTTTAATTATTTTAATTAATATTCAATTTTTTCTACCAAAATTAGGTATAAGGAGAAATCTTAAATTATTATTAATGCAATTTTTATCAATTAAAATATTTTTGAAGTTTTTCAAAACATAAAGATGCAAGTCTCGTACTTGGATCATTAGAAGAACATTGTTTTAATATGACGAAAAAATGTGTGTGAGTTTTACTTTAATACATAAATGTATAAAAATAATAATAATTATCTCATAAGTGAAAAGATTTGAACCATAAAATTACTACTGAATAAGAATTATGTGTTCTGATACTTAGTTTAAAATATTCTTAATATAGATTTATTTATATTGCTATTGTATTTTAAATTTTTACCTAAAAAACATAATATATACGTTGTGAAAAATATATCAAATAAGATTGTAAAATTAAGACAAATTTATAAAATATTTCATCTAAGTTTTCATGCCTTACATATATAAAAAAAGTAAATTACACTGACATGAAAATTTTTCATATTGCAAATGATATTTTTCTTTTGTTCATATACATTAAACTAATTTTCTTAATTGTTTAAAAAGTATTACATTGTGTACCTCTGTAAACAATGTTATTGTAAACATTAACAAAATATATGGGTATAATGTGTGCCATCTAAAATACTCAAGAAAATACAAAAAATATGAGTATAATAATGTGCAATCTGAAAAAACTCCATAAAATACCAGTATAATTTGCTCTATAAAATACCACCGGTAAATTAAAAATTTGGCTGTCCACCTCTGTTTCCAATTAAACTGATTTGATATATACATGCGGAAAACTTGCGTTGACCCAATTAATTTTTGACCAAGTATTCTCTGCTTTGTGAAGTCAGGGATTACTGCAAGACAACTATTATGATATAGTGTAGTGTAGTGCTTATTAAAATTTATTATTTATATAAAATTAAGTATTATGTTATTTTAAATTTAAGTGTTACCAATATTAAATATATTTTATTTATTTATTAATAATTCATTTTTAATTTAGATAAAATAACATATATTAAATTCTTATAATTCTATTTCAAAATATAAGTTTCTTAACTTTAAGTTTAATAAATTTAAATTTTTAGTATAAATTAATATAACTTTTATGTAAATTAAATAATTACATAATAAATAAATTTGAACTTTAGTTATTAGTTTGATCCATTTAAACTTGACCTTCATAAATAAACATACTTTCGATTACATATATACACCTATCGAAAACCAATACATAATACGATATTATAAATATATATATATATATATATATATCCAAAATACAAAAATTTATTTCTTATTATTTAATGATTATGCACTTATAGTATGAAAATATTTTAGATTGCTATTTAATTATAAATAATTATATGTATGATTAAATGTAAAAATTAACAAATTTATTATACATGATAAAATGTAATAAAATTACTGTTTAAAATTATTTTACAAAAAATATAAAAATGTTTTTTAATGATGTATTATGATTTTTATTGCACAATCCTTTTTCTCATACACAAAATAGAAAGTATTTTTTCCACTGTGTTATAGACATTGGCATATCTACACTTAAGGGAATGGGGCAATTGTGCCCACAAGATTTTGGTTTTTATATGAATATATTTAATAAATTTTATTTTTTCCTCATAAAAAATTAACATTGTGTCATAAGATAATTTTTTAAATGAATGTAAAAAAATTATAAGAGATAAAAGAGAGATTATTAATTTTGTCATTGTATCTTTCTAAAATTTTTTTATAATATTGATAATGAACAAATGATTCAACATTTTAAAAATATGAAAATGTATAAAAAATTATAATTTATAAAAATATAGGTATTTTGAATTTATTTATCATAACATTATATATAATCTAAAAGCTTGAAAAAAATTCCCTTACTAAAATAAATTTTTGGACATTTATCTTTTTTCTCTACTCTCTAAAGAGAAATAGAATAGACATCCCTTTAGATGTCTATGTATCCTTTATCCTTTTTTTTTTAGCATTATATCTTATATGCTCTTTCTAAAAAATGGAGAGAGGAAGAGCAAATGAATCTTATCCCCTGTATGGAAGACTAAATCTTATCTATTGATAGAAATGTCTTTCAAATACCAGATTTTGCCTGTTGTTAGGATTAGTTGGAGTTTGTCTTTTTAATCAAAGTTAGTATAATATAATAGAAGTAGTAGGGACTTCATAGCCACTTTCATTCTAAAGGAAACCGAAGTTATAGATGTAAAATATTCATCTATTTTACTAATAATAATCTCTATATTAGAAAATTTAGTTGAACAACATTAATGAAATATTTTATTTTAATAATATTTTCTATCTATAAAATTCAATTAAAAACTTTACTCAAAAAGCTGAATCTTACACTTAATTTATTTTTTAGCTAATTTACAATAATGACAATGATGATCCTAACTTAAATTTTCTTGCACATAATTGACAAACAGTTTCATCAATGTAATATCAAATAGCTCAAATAACTCCAAATCTCCCAAGGTTGGTCCAGTAATTTTTTCAGTGAAACAAATTTCACTTACGGAGTCAAACACATTTCACTAAGGTGTGTGACACACGGCGCGTTAATCAGAATTTTAATTGATGTCTTATATCATGGCTGTGATGTGCATGCATCGTGCGTTATAACACATGCACATTGACGAGAGTCAAGCAATTACGTCTTTTACAACTGTTTGGTTAGCAGAATTTTCGGCCAAAAGAAAACAAAAAAAAAAAAAAACCCAGAAATTTCATGCTAAAAACACTCTTGAAAAGGAAAATATGTTGGTATTAATCCTTGATTTATTAGAGAAAAATAAATCTAAATAAGTCAGAGTTCAAATGAGAGATAAGTAGAATTAATCTAAACAAAAATTATTTTTGTCAAAAATCAAATTCAAATAATACCTGAATGATTTAATCTTAACTTCAACTTCAACATATATACTTGTGTTAAATAATTTGGTTTGAAAGAAAAATCTTTAAAAGTTAAGAGACCATATAATATATATTTAAGAAAATGTTTTTTTTTTCATTTTTTATTAGAAAAATATTACCTTATTTTTACCCTATTATCTATGTTAAAAGTTTGTATAAAAGTAATGAATGTTTTGTTAATCACTTAATCGTGTTTCCCAACAAATCATTCCTATATAATTTGAAAAAAGAATCTTATATGACTAAAACTGAGATTTCCATACAAGTAAGAAGTTTTAAGCATATTCATGAAATAGATTAGATTATAAATTTAGTCTTTATATGTTTTTCGTTTTGTATAAATAAAGTCTACATTTTAGACCCTACATGAAAAATTGCCTCTAACTATTATATATGGAAATTAAAATTAAAAACAATATAACCCAATAATATCGGTTTAGAAATAAAAAAAGCATAAATATATAATGACTTAGGTTAAAAAACGTAACTATTAAAACCAAATCTAATACTATTATATATAATATAACTATCAGAAATGGTAAGAATTAATTTGAATACTCACTTTGAAGAAAAAAACTAAGTGAAATTTCCACTCTTCTTTTTTAATCTACTCACTTTTTTATCTATCATTTTCATGAATATTTCTAAACGCGTTAACTGTATTTATAACATTTTAAAAAATCACAATTCTTAATTAAAAACATTATTCAATAAACATAAATTTCAAAACATAAAAAACTATCTAC
>PYAF01003522.1:213063-227823 GCA_007407185.1 Glycine tomentella | reverse complement strand
GTTTAGAAATAAAAAAATTTAGGATAAATATATAATGACTTAGGTTAAAAAACGTAACTATGAAAACCAAATCTAATACTATTATATATAATATAACTATCAGAAATGATAAGAATTAATTTGAATGCTCACTTTGAAAAAAAAAAAACTAAGTGAAATTTCCACTCTTCTTTTTTAATCTACTCACTTTTTTATCTATCATTTTCATGAATATTTTTAAACGCGTTAAATGTATTTATAACATTTTAAAAAATCACAATTCTTAATTAAAAACATTATTCAATAAACATAAATTTCAGAACATAAAAATGTCTACATACATCTTAAGAACAAAGGACGCATTCCTAAAATCAAAAACAAAATGCAAATTTTACATTTTCTTTTTAACATATGAAAAGAAAAATCCTAATAAAAAAAATATGAAAAGCAAAAAGAAAGACTAATAACACTAACACCTAACAAACATCACTCTCAAGGACTCTGTAAACAGTAGGTTCACAGTTCACTTAAGGCTGGAGATCTCTGCAAACAGCTTAACATTTTCCTTATAATTTCTAAGCTTTTTTGTTTTTTGATAGGATTTTTTTATAGGATAAATTTTTTGTTTATTGAGTAGTGCTAATTAATTTTATGAAGTAAAAAAGAAAGTGCTATTTAATTTCATCATGAAATATTTAAAAAAAAATTACGTAAAATTTGATTATCTTTTGGAGACTCTGTATGGGCCAATGAATTCCTTACGATCCAACAACTTCAGCCCAATGCGATACCTCCTGTCTCTCTCACTCTTCCTTCGGTTAATGACATAAATTTATAGAGGAATCTTACTGTATTATCAAAGTCCCCATCAACTATCAATGGTTTTGCTTTTTTGTAAATTCCACTTCCAATTCGAATCACAGAACCTAGACGTGTAGTGAATATAGGATTATTGCTTTCCTTTTCAATATTTTTAATAGAATTAATCTATATTTTTTTTGGATTAAACATAATTTTTTTATTGGTAAATATTTTTGGTTAATTGATTATTTTTTTAAGTAGAAAAATCAAATTTACAATATTTTTTCCTCTTCTTTTTTCTTTTTAATCAAGTTAATCTTATAATTCTTTAGATGATTAAATAAATTAATGTTGTTCGTATTTTTGTTGAAAGTGCATTAATATATATATATATATATATATATATATATAATTATTACTGGTCCCAACAGCCCAACTTATATTTTAGTTCTAGTTCCATTACAAGAGTTCAAAACAATTTCTCACGCATCAAAACAAAAATCAATATTAAGAAAAATTAGAGTGACAAAAAATCTAACTCACATGATGACAATGGTATGGACTGAGATTTTGTGTTTTGTGATAAGTGATTAGAGAATGTTAAGGTCCTTATAATCACGAGTTCTCTTTTTGTACTACACTGCTGTGGTTCGTAATTTGTTTGGATCGTTTTGGATAAAAGAAGGAAGACCGTGTAAAATGAATAGGAGATTTTGGGTCCCAATTCAGAGCAGGGGTACCTTACATAAGGAAAAAAAATAAATATATATATATATATTATATATATATTTATACAAAAACAAAGAAAGGGGAAAAGTCGCTATCAATAGAAAACAACAGAACTAAGAGGCAAATATATGCTTTTATATTTTTCTTTGGCTCTTTTACGATTGGGAGAATGCATGCCAAAATTATTAATAAAAAATAAAGTTCTGATTATGACACAGATAACAAGAAAAAGAAAGAGAAAAAAAGAGTAAATACTTAAGTAAAAATAGACCTGATTTTTTTCTTCTAATGTGAAGAAAATTTATTTAAAAATTTTAAATAATCGAAAATATTTATTTTGATGTTTTTCCAAAACTGAATTTCAGTATTATGACTATTATCCAAAAATAAAAGTTTCTACTCATACAACTTTTTGACTGGAAAAACTTGGCAAGTTGCCATAAAAATAATTAATTAAGATATTGATCACTAAATTAATTTATCAATAACGTGTGTATATATATTGCTACAACATCTATGTATATATACTCTGTATAATCATGCGAAGTTTCACAAACAAAAATTTTAAACTTCTATTAATGTAAAAAGATTTATAATAATACTTTAAAAAGTTATGTATTTTTCGTTCCAGAGATTATATAGGATCTGTTAAAAATATTGGTAAAAGCTACTATTCTAGTAGCATTTAATTATTTAAACAAAAGAAAAAATATATGAATAAAATCATTAAAAAATGGCAACATTAAAAATTAGTCACACACTAACCATGTGAATTTAGCTTGCAAAATCTTTAGTTCTTACAATAAATAAGACGTAGATTTTTTTTTTTTGACAGAAGGATAGATATATTTTTATTTCCTGTATTTTTAAATTTTAAATTCTAGTCTTTTGTAAGTTTATTTTGATTTTTGAGTTCTTATAATTTTAAAACTATTGAAAGATAATCTTTAGTATACAAATTAAAACTAACTAAAGTGTATGCATGTGACAATAGAAATATAATTCATAAGAGTTAAAATTATAAAAAATCAAAACCAAACCTAAATTTAAAATTTGAGAGAAGCAATAAAAATTAAGTTAAGATTCGCTATAGCATGTTTAGGATGTATTCAAAATCCTTGAAAGCAAAAAGCCAAAACCTTTAATTTGAAACAGTGAATACGTTTAGTAAACTAATTAAAAGTGAAGAAAATAATTTATTTTCATCAGTAAACAATTTTATTACTAATTTTTATATTCTTGACATAAAACTTTTATATTATAATTTAATGATATTACTACAGTTTTTTCAAATAATTTATGTTACAGACAAACTTATTTAACTATATTATAATATGATCAAATCAACGCAAATATTTTTAACAAACCTATCTAACAGGCATCATCTAATGTTTTGTTGCAACATTATTAATTATAATAGTTTAATATCTTTAGTAGTTATTGTGAAATAGGCTTTTTTTTCAATTAATAATGTGCTATTACAGTTATTTGAACGAACTGAATTAATCCTTTAATATTTATGTATATGTGATATTTTCTCATTTTCTAACTAAATCTTAACATCAATAAATCTATAAATAAACAAATAAATTTGACGTCAACGAAACATGCATGAATGGTAAGTAGCTGACGTTGAACCGGGTAAAAACCGGTCATTACTGACGGAACCGATTTATGTTTTTATTTAAATAAAAACATGAAATTTATTTGCCACTTATTTTATTGATATTCGAAGGGGCAAAAGCCCAAAGGATATCACTTTTTGAACTTTAACTTTCAAGCTTTTAGTTTTAAACATGTTTTCTTACAATTAGGTTGTTATTTTTTTATATTAATACGAAATATTCATGGTTTGATTAATTTTTATTGAAAATTTAGATAATTATCTTTGATGAGATCAATGACTTATTGGTAGTTAAGTTATTATTTTTGTACATGATATTTAAATTATTTATTTTATCACTTCCTAAAATGTATTTAAGTTAATGCATAATAGTTTTTAATAATATTTGTAAAAATTTATATTTATTTGTCAAATCAATATTTATTGTTTTATGTCACTTACTAAAGATATATACAATAATATGCTGTATTTATATTAATATGATGTTTACTTTTATTAAGTTTATTATTATTTAATATATTTATATATATATATATATATGTATATAATTGTCAATAATCCAAATACCAAAAAACAATATGTCGAGAAAAAAAACTAATACGAGAAAACAAATGTCTTTACCGGTTTCATCACCTTGTCTGATTTTAAAACAAATGATTAGAAGTATGATTACAGAATAATCTACTGTTGTCTCCCACTTTTTATGTACTCCCTCTATTTTAAAGTACTTATTCCATGATATATAAATTATCTGTTATTTTGAGAATTTGATGTGTCTTAATTTTTTTTTCAAAATTACTTCAAATATTAATGATAATACTCTTATTCTTCCAAATATTTTTATTAATTTTATTTCTTTAATATATCTAATCATTAATATATTTATTCGTTTAAATTTTATTGACTATGCATATGAATAGTCAAAATAAATTTTTAAATTATTCTTTGTATAAGACAAAGTTAGACTTCTATAAATTTTATGACATTAATATATTTTACCTACTACCTCATTCTACGTTTAGCCCTTTTTTTAGTGAATAAAAATAAAAGAACTAAAAGCCTCTAGGAATACAAGCTTTATTTTTTTTAAGCGAGGAATACAAACTAAATAACTAAATAAGCTTGTAGAGCATTAGAAATTAATAAAACTAGGAGAAAACTCAAAAATTTGACTCGAAGTTGTTAAACTCATACCATATTTTGCCAATATGTTTAAGGCTACTGCAGGTAAATTAAAAATATATTTAAGAGAAATAAAATATTATTATATTTAAACTAAAAAATTCTTATTTAATATTTTGATTATTGATGCTTCCACCATAAGTTGTAAGATATTAAATATGGATATATTTTAAAAATATCAATTAAACTTTAAAATTCTAAAACATCAATTATTTCAAGATAAAAAAGAGAGACTAAAACATTTAAAGACATAAAAAGGGGTAGTACTATTTATTCAACTAAGTGAACAATTAATCTTCCAATTTCTTGTATTTGTATATGTTATTATTATTAACTAGTGTCTTAAGAAATTAGTTAAAGAATTAATTAAAAAAATATTATTAAAAATAATATAAGAGCGTAATTTAAAATTATAGATAATTTCATATATCAATAATTTTTGTCTCTTTTATTTTCCTGTAAGTCTCATAAGAATACTATCAACATTTAACTTATTATTGTAAAGGATACCCAACAATCAAACTACTCACAAAGTCAAATAATTCTCATGTTTATCATAATTGGGGTCTCATTTATTATTATCATTAATCACTAATGTGAAAGGAGAAAATGAGTTGATGCAGTAGACCAGTCAAATGTACTGCGTCTGCATGGGAGCTGAGTTAGGAGTTACTGCTTTTAAAGATTTTCAGCATTATGTGTGCACAAATCCTTTTATATATAGAGACCAGGCCCTTTTAGTTTTGTCACAGACCAAATTTTCCTTACTCATCCACACCACTGCTTCCCTTTCTTCCATCGCTTTTCTTCCTCATAACTTACTTGCATTTTCTCCAAAAACCAAAGAAAGAAAGAAACACACACCCCTCTCTCTATCACTCCCACATGGCAGCTTTTTCATACCAATACCATCCTTTTCTTGTTGACCCTGCATTCTTCCCCAACAACTTAAACACCTCTTCTCCTCCTCCTCCTCCTCCTCAGTTTCAACAACTCCCTCATGAAACATCATCTTTTAATGTCACAAACCAGGAAACTAGCTGTGTTGAGCTGAGCTCCAAGATCACCATCAGTGACAATGAGCCTTCTGTCACTGAAAACCTTAGCCCTCAGTCCTCCATGGTAGTGGACAAGCTTGAAACTGGGGAGCAGGTCACTCAGAAGGTGAACACTCCTGTGGAGAAGAAAAGGAAAACCAGAAATGGATCTTCCTTGACTAGTAACCCCCAATCCAAGGTAAATAAATTGAGGTTTATTTCTATACACTTTTAGTATAATTTTTTTTTACACTTTTCACGTGATCAGAAATCATTGTTGGTATATAACTTTTAAGATATTTATTATAAAAATTAATGAACATAGCATAGGCTTATGTTGTAGCTTTGTCAAATATCTAAGTTTTGTGTATTTCTCCCAGCATTATTTTGCTATACTACAATGTTCAATATGTTAACCAAATTAGTGTTGTTTTGTTGTTAATTACTGTAGGATGCTGCAACAGAAGGGAAAAACAAGAAACAAAGGAAGGGAAATGGTGGGTTGAAAGCAGAGAAGAAGGATCAGAGAAAGTGTCCCGAAGAGCCCCCAACAGGCTATATCCACGTCAGAGCAAGAAGGGGTCAGGCAACGGATAGCCACAGCCTTGCTGAAAGGGTAAACTGTTCTCTCTTATTAACTACTTGAAAAATACCATCTTTATGGCTACGTGGGCCCCACCAGTGTGCTGGCTTTCCCTAGAGGTCTTATCTTCATGTCTCATTCTCTAATGTTGCAAGAAAATGGATTTTTCAGGTGAGAAGAGAGAAGATAAGTGAAAGGATGAAGGTGTTGCAACGACTTGTGCCAGGCTGTGATAAGGTAGGTAAAGTTGAACTTACACTTGCATGTAGGACCAATAAATTTTCTTTTTTTAGTTAACAACTCCTTTATTGTCTTTTTTGATTGGTAGGTAACTTGTGTGTTTATGTGAATGTGCTCTAGCTAGGATTGCCCTTTATACGTTAGTTTTTCACTATTTCTTCTGACATCTTCATGTGGTTTGGTTTTTAACTAGGTGACTGGAAAGGCCCTTATGTTGGACGAGATAATCAATTATGTTCAGTCTCTACAGAATCAAGTCGAGGTACCCCCAATATACTCTTTTTTATTTACCTAGTTACTTCACCTCATCATTAGTTTTATATATAATGTGTATGCTAACAAGCTAGCTATGCCTCTAATTTTCTGCAGTTCTTGTCAATGAAGCTTGCTTCAGTGAATCCAATGTTTTATGACTTGGCAACGGATCTAGACACCCTCTTGGTTAGACCAGAGGTGAGGATTGAAGAAGAAAACAATTCCCATGTTATCAAATTAAAATGTCTAATCATGATATTAACTTGGTCTCTTTGAAGTTTCAGAAACTAAAAAGCATGGCATCACCATCACCACCACTACCATCTCTGTCACATTGCAACAGCCCTAACAACCAAGCCACTACTTTTGCTGATACAACCGCCATGACTCCCACCAACATCTTCCACACTGCTAGTGACTATCTTTTGGATAATTCAGCCTCATTTTTTCTTCAAGGGCAGAGGTCAAATGTGTTCTCTGAGGAGGTATAAACAGAAATAGACAAATAAATAAATAAATTTATTTTTAAGAAAAAAGAAAAAAAAATGGTTTTCTTCTTTTCTTTACTACTATTATTATTATTATTATTGACAAAAACATAATTTTCAGGATACCGGTAGTCATTTCTGGGACGCAGAGGACCAGCGGCAAAAGTTTCTTCATCCATATGGATTCAGCAACAACTTATGTTCCTTTCATTAATATAAAATTCATAGAGCTGCCCTACGAAAACTACGAACATGTTGTAAGTTTTCAAACCTTGCCTCATGAAAACATTATTATGTAAATCAGATAATATGATATATTGTTATATTGTTCCCAAGTCTGATTTTTTTTTTAATAAAACTTTTTCAGGATTTAGCTTTTACACTAGCTAGGTAAGGAAATTCCAAAGAGGCACGAGAATGAGCCAAAAAGAAATTAGGCATTAGGAGAAAAAACCAAAGCTACGCTTGGTATCGGTATATAAGTACATCATTTCAGAGTAATTCGTAGCGTAAAGAGTCTGGCTTGGTTCCTAGTCCATCAGATTAAAGTGGCCTTTGAAGATGAATAATTAAGGGGCACCAAAATTAATGGATGAAGAACCAAAAGGACAGAAAATACCGACCAAATAAGACCATATCTTTTTCTAGATCCATTGTTCTGTTCCAGTGATTGTTGACTCTCCAAAGACTTATGATGCACAAATTCCGAGAGACGATCAATCCTATATACAGAGCAGACATTGAAATTAATTTATGTTCCATGTAAATTATATCAAAGTATTGATTCTTGTGGTGGCAGTTATTCTGTTGGTACAGTTAATTTCACCATTATTGAGAAATGAGGGGTTGATGCTACTGATCATGTTCTTGACATGACTGGCCATGCATTTGTTTGTTGGTCTAGTTAGCTTTTATGTATATGTATCTGCAGAATCTTCAGAGTTTTGGCATCATTATGATTATTGTTGTTGTTATTATTTATCTGTCCAGCCACTCCCCTTTATTCATAATAGCCACACCGTCACGTTTCTTTAATAAGATGATGCTCGACCCTCCAGTGAAAAAAAAAAACAAAAAATTATATTTGATTTTAAAAATCAATAATAATTAATTTCCATATAATTAATAGCTAGCCTAACTCCACTGCTTAACGAACAAAGGCATGCAAACACAAATGTTTTGTTTTTATTTTTTTAATCAGTAAGAATCGAACACATCAAAGATCAACGAGTAAGACCCTTGGTTATATGTAATTAAGATTGAGAAGTGTGTAGCTGCGTTACTCTTTTAAAATATTATACTCTAAAAGAACTATTCAATTAACTTCGCCTATTAAAAGAGAGCAAGGAAATTGACGTGACAATTTTTTGTTTCCATAGACAATGGATTTCTGTCTTTGTACAAGGATAGAACTGTCAAACAGAAGATCTTCCATGTTTTCAGAGTGCATGTGCAATGGGAACACAGAAGAATCCTCCCAAGCTGTGTGCATTGAACCATAGCTAAAATGTGGCGTGGCCAAGATAGAAATATTAAGTACAGACAACGACCTTTTACAAATAGCTCATAAAGACGTGGTTAATTGGTTATCTTAAGATTGTTAATCAGGTGAATAGTTTTGAAACAGGGTTCTCACTTTTTTATAATAGAAAATATTACTGATTTTGTCGATGACTAATCTCGTTATTGTTAAACAGGATTACTGCTTCTTCTTTTTATTATCATTTTATAGATGTAAAATATCATTGACTTTGTGAACGACTAAAGTCGTTTCTTTATGATTTATATAATCAAGGGAGTGAAAAAATCCAATTCTTTATGTGACAGCTACCTAATGAATCGTTTATTATACAGATGAAATTTAAATTATAGCTATTTAAATATCAGCTTTTATTCTATAGAGCTTGATCTTAATTTGAGAGGATAGGAAAAATTCATAGTTTTCCCTTTCCCTAACAGATTTTGGAGATGCTGGTGTGAAAACAAAGAAAAGTTTGTTCTAACTACTTTGAAATCGGTGTGACAATATCTATGTAACAATCGATTATCTATTTATATTCACAAAGCCCATCAATCAGCATTAATTCATAGCAAATAAATAAATCAATAGAATAATAAAAAAAAAGACCATCAGCATTAAACCACATAGGCATATACTCTATTCTTCAAAGTTCTTCAATTATGTAAAGCCTATGTTTTTGGCACAAAATCAAACAGAAGAATAGACGTTTACATAAAAGTCACATGTGGTTTAATTACAAGCACAAGATAAACCAATGCACATAAAATTGAAGTGAAGAGAGAGAATTTCATCCCCAAGCAACTTAAAGAACCTTTTTTCCCCTTAAGCTTTGCCTCTATGGATATAGACAGTCCATGTGGATTTTGTGTTCCACCTGTTTTCTCTGTGTCGACCTGCATGTTGAATTGTCCTCTCCAATCATATGCACTATCTTCTTCTATGTGTCTTTTCCAATTGAGGCTATAGAGCTATCCACAACATGATCAACTGGGTTTTGATGTATCTTGCATAGCTAGCGTTAGTTACTAGAAAAGAGCTTGATTTTTTATTCAGACATGTGTCTAATCCTACCCTTTTTCCCAAAGACACTAGCTTGCTCTAGAACCAACTACCTCATCTAGATTCTCTATTCATCCTTGTAGTTTTGAAAAACAGGTGTGAGAGTATATGTTACCCACCAATTTATGCATATGCCTAAGGCTAATAAAGTTTAATGATAGTAATGGTGGACTAATTAGCTTGCATATTTAATTGTTTTCAATTTCAAATCATGACACATCAATGCTGGATTTTGGACACTGTAGAAACTGTTCTCTGGGCCGTTGGTGCATATTTGTCACTTGGCTCCTGTAAGTATCCCTAAGAAAGCCACATGACCAAGAAAGCAATGTTAAAAAGTTGGAACACACTTCCCAACCAAACAAGTTTGAGAAGACAAGGTGCTGCCATTTGTTTGCAATAAACAGATTTGTTGGTGCCCAAAGAAGTAAATGCTGTACATATTTGTTGCTCACCAACACGTCCATCTGCAATTCAGGGGTCCCCCTTGTTTTTAATATTTTAGGGTTCCCTCAACTGACAAGCAATGCAGTACTGGCTTTGTCTCTGCCTGATAAAACTTCTTAGTTCTGTTTTTTTCTTCTTTTTTTTCAACTAACGTGTTTTCTAAAATTTTGATTTTTAATTATGTCTAATAACTTCGTGTATGATTCATGGAACCAATTTCATCTAATAGTATGAGACTTTGTTGTTGTATTCTGACCAAGGTTTTAAATTATAGTCACAATTACAGTCGTAGTTTTGTTGTGATTCTCGATGTTGGTGAAAATTGTAGACAAATAGGATTGATATAACCACAATTACATTCCCCGATACAATCTAATTCCAAGAACTTGACGTTGTGGCTGAAATCACGATCATGAACGGATATCCAAGCTTCCCTACTTATTGATCATAGCTCGTTCAATGTTGAAATTGAATTTAATAGTTTTATTCTTGTTAAGCCCTTAGCAATTAACATCTTCCTTCAAAATCCGGCCTCTATTGATTTTTCTGGATAACCCGTCAAAGTCCACTATTGATACATAATTACCTTAAAAGCTTAAAGTTTTAGCAAGAAGTACATGAATGGTTTCATAGTTAATTCTATTTTGTACTCAAATTTAACTTCTGTTTAAGAAGAGTGTACTAAGAAATAACATCAAATCAGGGATTTGTTGCCTTTCAAAGTGAAATTATTATGCCTATATTTAATTTTTTTAATCAATAGCTCTAACTATACTTATCCTTACACTCTTTTACTTTGAGGAATTGGATTCCAAAATCGCTTGGTCACAAAAATTCCGATGCTATATATCATAACCTATTTCAAAAGTTTAAGTCATTAAGTGAAAACAGATAATTACTTCTGGCAGTTGGATCCTTCACTGCTAAAAGCCTATAACTGTAAAATATGGAGGGGACAATAAACTTAGAAAAGAAATTATAAGTGTTTCCAAACGAATCTAATTTATTTCATGCGAGAGAAGCAATTACAGTTTTGCTGTCAAACAACAATGCAACTGTCCCTCAAAGGTTGTAAGTGATGGAAGTAATATTTTTTTTGGATAAATTAAAACAAAAGCCATTTTCATGATTGACGTATATACAAGATTTTCTAACTTATATTACCTTATTTTTTAGAAGGATACGTTAACAAGTTATACTATAAATGTATTTTAAGATAATTAAAATTATAATTTGTTAACATATTTAAAAAAAAAATAAGTGAGTATATGCTAATAAACTATACCTTAGATATATTTTAAGATAGTTAGAATTATAACTTATTGACATGTATATAAAAATAAAGTAGATATACGTACATAGAATATATATATATATATATATATATATATATAAACTTTTAATTTCTTAACAAATTTTTAGAACTTTATTTTTTAATAATTTTTTGTAAATGCATTTTTATTAAGAACATGTTTTTTTAAAATAAATAAGTGGGTCCTATTATTGTGTGGGTACAATCTATGATGAGTCAGCATCTAAACCCCTTCCGACTTGTGTATATAAAGCAACAAGCATCAGCTTGACAGAAGTTAAAGTGTTTTCCTCAGACGTTGTAATAAAGAAGTTAGAGGAAAAATTATAATTATTTGATTTCTGCAAAGTAGTATAGCTTAAGAAGTAAGGAATAAAGGGAAAAAAAAATCCCAAGTATATAAATGAGGCTTTGAATATATGTATAATCACGTACTTGCTAGATAACCATAACTAACTATACATCTGATCACTGTCTGGTTTTATTAATATTTAGCTTGCCACGTAAATATCCCCTAGGACCCTTCTCTTCCCCTTTACTATAGTAAGCATAGCATGTACGACACATTAAAATCTGGAAGCTGAATCACCATTGATTACTAGTGCTAGTTTACAAACTTAGGTTTTTAATCATCAACATGGAGTACCTCTGAGGCCATCATTGTTTGGTAACTTTCGGGAGAAAAAGATAAAATAGCATACCCTTACTGTACCACTTCAGTAACTTTCCAACCTCGTGTTATCTATTTTCTTCATTGCTTCATCGAGTGAGTGGGTAATTAAATCTGCAGACTGCAGTAGTTAATGACATGGGGTTGTGACATGGCTAATCAACAAGTACATAAGGTTCGTGCGTACGTAAGGATAAGGGTGCATTAATTTTTACTTGTGACTCAATGTATGTACCAAAATCAATAATATAAAGTCAATAAAAATTGATTTAGTTAGTAAGGATATACAAGACTTATATTTTAAGAATACATGAGTTTAAATTCTATCGACCTAAATATGTTTTTGGTGAATAATTTTTTTAGAAATATGTTTGTATGAAATATTTATTAATTTTATTCATAATTAATTTTTGTCAAAAAAAACTAATTAATCATCTTTAGTGGAATTCTTTCTTTTCAATCATATTTTTTAAATCCACAAAACTTGAACTTAAAATCTTATTTAAGGAAAACGAGTTCATTACTACTTGAATTAACAATTTATTAGTCATTAGTGAAAAATTTATAAGTATTTTTTAAACGTTATTTGAAACATGAGATGCCTTGAATTATCTTTTAATAGATGCCTTGACCTAGCTAAACTCTTCACCTAACAATATTTTTCTTCTAGATCAATTGGTCCAGGTTAGCTTTAGATTCAAAAAGAGGGGCATCGCGTAGCATCTTATTAACAAAATAAGTAAAAGGCATAATTATACGTTTTATCTTCAATTTTCTTTTAACAAATTTTACCTCTAACATATTAATTTGGCATATTTTATTCTCAGTTTTTAAGATTTTTGTGAATTTTATCCTCCATAATTTTATTCCTAACATAATTGTATTTTTACTAATTTTTTATTTTTTTTTACAAATTTTGCACCCAATTTTTATATTTTTTTTAGCTAATTTCACTCCTAATTATTTTTATGTTTTTTACAAATTTTATCTTCAACTTTTGTGTTTATTAATGAATAAATTATTGAAGATAAAATTCACAAATTTTTTTAAAATTAGAAGTAATATATGCTAAATTAATTTTATTGAAGATAAAATTTATTAAAAAATAAAGATAAAAAATTACAATTAAACCTAAACAAAATAAGTTAAAAACTCAATTCATCTAAACTTCTTTTCATCAAAGAAAATCAATAGTGCTGTCACAATCTGATATAACGTAAATCTACATCTATTTGTCATTTGATTCAAGATAAATGACTTGAGTCTTGTGATAAGCTTGATGTATAAGCTTGTTTGTACTGATGATTAGGCCGACAACTGTAAATGGGATACACTGATATATATCTTTGCCTGATCTGGTCCAATCATAAAAGCATGATTAAAAAGTGTCAACGCGAATTTTAGAGTGAATATGTAGTCTTATCATCGGCTATTACAAAGCTTGAGAGTGTGATTAACATGAATGCAGGTCTAATCCTAAAACGCAAATCTACAAAAACCCCTTTAAATGGTAATGATAAGTTACCAAGTACACCCTTATGATCACGGATATAGACCAATTAATCTTCCTAGATGCTAATGATGAGTTTGGGAGTATGATTATTTCTTTTTCTGTTTGTAATATATAATATAGGCATCTTGCTTTCTAATCAGTCAAATAAATAATGCTTATTGGGAAGATATTGATCCAGCATTAAGGATCTAAAGCTATAACTAAGTTGTCGGGATACATGGTTTGTCGGGTACGCCTTATATGTAGTTACGTACATTGATTTGCTCAAGTTTGTATGTAGCTTTGACACTGACACCACAACTTTTCCCCAACCAATAAAAAACAGTGATTAAAACTTAACAGTGCTTAGGTTCATGTTAACATCAATTATACATTGTAAAGAGGGTGTGGCTGGCCGTAGAGGACATCAACCGTTTATTCAATTGCCAGAAACATGGCAAAGACGACAGAAAACATCTTAGGGATGTGTCTCCGGCTGCTTCAACTTGGACTAAGATTAGCTAAGAAACAACAAAGAGCTATAAAGACAGATAGAGATTCGCTTTGTAAACCCATTTAATGTAATATTGTTAGTTTCAGCGCACTTATAAGCCGATAAGTAGTAACATCTCATTCACATACTAATAAATAATAAAAATTAATAACGTGTCAAAATTTTAATTTACTTACAGTGTATATTCGAACTCAGGTTGTCTAAGTTACACCAAGTAAAAATGGATTATAAAGTCTCATCAAACCTTATTGCTGCAATTCTAATCAGTTTTATTGATTGTAGATATTACACCAATCAACTTTGATGAGATTGTTTAATATATTTTTATTTGATAGATAAGTTAAACAACTCTATTCAAATTAGAATAACAATATTCATGCCATAAAAATTTCTTACACTATTATTTAATTATAATATGTTATATATAACAAGTTTGTCAATTTTTATAATATGACATTCTTAAAATTAAATAACTCTGATTGATTGATGATATAAAATTTTACTTAAACTTTTGAAATATATTAATAACATCAAACTTTTTTGATAAAGATTACATGTATCATTTACATGAGAGACAATTATGTTTAAGTCAAGTAATAATATTAAAAGAGACAAATTTTTTCCTTCTCTTATTTAATAGGTAAACTTGAATTCAAAACTACTCTTATTGTCTAAAAAGCACTGTAGTTTTAGTCTTTAAAAAAACTTTCAAATTAATTGATGTTCTTACTTATCAATAGAATATTAAAACATCTATTTCAATTTTGTCTTATAATAATAATAATAATGTTGTTTTGAAAGACTTAATAATATATTTATTGAAATT
>PYAF01003522.1:191864-212963 GCA_007407185.1 Glycine tomentella | reverse complement strand
ACAAGACAACAATTATGCTTAAGTCAAGTAATAGTATTAAAAGAGACAAAAATTTGCCTTCTCTTATTTAATAGGTAAACTTGAATTCAAAACTACTCTTATCGTCTCAAAAGTACATTAGTTTTAGTCTTTAAAAAAACTTTCAAATTAATTGATGTTCTTACTTATCAATAGAATATTAAAACATCTATTTCAATTTTGTCTTATAATAATAATAATAATGTTGTTTTGAAAGACTTAATAATATATTTATTGAAATTAAAAGAGATAACAAAAATATTTTAGTAAAACTGTTTCCTAATAAATATTAATATATTCTCTTGGAATACTTATTTCTTGGTTTGAGTAAAAAAAAAACCTTAAATATCAGTCATTTCTGAACAAAAAGACTTCTAATTAAACTTAAATATTTTCTGACAGCAAATGAAGTACATGAAATTTAGTATTTACACAAGAATTTCATTTTTTATGGAGTAAAAAACAAGGATTTTTTTTTTAGAGAGAGAGAAAGGGGAAGTGAAAATATTATTATTATGTTATTAAAATTGTTTCCTTGGTGTCTGTGTTGTTGGGGAATGGATAAGGACATGGGATTATCCTATACCTATTAGGTTCTTTATGAGTCCCATACAGAGAAGAGAGACTTAATTTGGAGGGAGGGGAGGGACCATGGGAGAGTGAGAGGGGGGTTGGGGACGGTGCAGACCACAGTAGTCAGTAGGAGCCAATGAGGGGTGGAGGCCCACATTGGGCCCAGCAGGCGAGGGTGGAGCAAACCTGGCCTCATGGCATGGCCCCTTAGGTCATTGAATTGCCTTGTCCCTTTTGTCATAAGAGATATGAAATAGAAGGTGACATTGATATAATTGGGAGGTATCCATACCTCTTTGCACCTTGGACATGGCATGTCCCAACAATGCACTTGCAGGTTTAGGCCATGTATGTGTAACCAACCACTTATTGCTTTATGTTATATACCTCTTTTTCTTCTTCCTCTTAAACTCTCCTTGTCCATGCTTTTTTATTTTTCTTTTAATTACCCACCACCATCACCCATCTCTTCTCCATAAAATAATATAGAATAATTAATTAGATTGTTAATATTATATTGTTTAAGAAAAAAAAAATAAAAATACTCTAAAAGTTTTAAAGTAAAAGTGATACTAGGTTTATTTATTTTTTAACTACTTAAATATCTGGATCAACCATATTGAAATAATAGAGGAGAAAATATTATTTGTCAACTTTTCATATAAAAATATAAATGCCAAATAATAATAATAATAATAATAATAATAATAATAATAATAAAATATTTTCATGAGGATGTCAAGAGGAAGACAGACTTTGTCACATTCAGAGTTTGAATCTATATCATGGAAACTTTATGTCTTGCTTTCTTTCTAGACTTGCTAGATATTGGCTTGGTCGACGTGTGTGGATTCATAGGAGAGAGAATTAAAATGAAATAATATCAAATTATGGTGAATTTTTTTATTATTTAAAAGAAGAAATAATGAGGGAAAAAAGTTGAATGTATTTTATAGAATCTTATTTAAAACATTATTAATTTCTTTTTAAAATTAAGAGTATGAGATAACATTGTTATCTTCATGAAAATATTTAAATTATACTAAAATTAATTTATTTTATTGAGGTAAAATATGTATTTGGTCTTTATTTATAATTAATTTAATTTAGTTTTGGATTTCTGAAAAAAAAATTATTGGTTCTGATTCTCGTAAATTTTAATTTAAAAAAAAAATTGATAATATAGTATACATATAATTAGTATTTCATACGTCACCTCGAAATGATGTGTTGTTAAAAATTAATAAAAACAATTAAAGAACGAAAATTAAATAAAGCTATATAGTTATAGAAATTAAAAGCACATCTTCGACACATTGTTTTTTCTTTAAAAAAAACTCGTTATGTTATTAGTATTTGATTATATCTAACTTTGAGAGACCGGTACAAAATTCCCAGCGAAAGTTAATCTATAGTAATGTTGGGCAAGAAATTTTAGTTAATTTTTAATTTTTATAAATTAAAAGGTTTATTTGATTATTTGATAAATAATTTTTTTAGTAATTTTTTTGATAAATTTTAGCATTTTTTTAACTTTACTTGAAGTATAATTTTTTGAACGCACTAACTTCTAATTTTTAGTTTTTTTTTTATATTTTTTTCATTTTTTTAATAGATTTATCAATTTTTCTTACTATTTTTTTAGAATAAAATTTTATTTTTTATTTTTTTATTATTTTCTACTTTTCAATTATTTCAACAAATAATTTTATTAAATACTTTTAATTTAATAAGATAATTTTTCAAGAAAATAGTGTTTTTAGAAATTAACATTGAAATTTGTGCATTGCACTTTTTGTTTAAAAAAAAAGCAAGAAAGAGTAACAAATAAAAAATAAAGTGAGTATGATAAAAAAAAAAAACTGTTTAATTAACATATGATGACGGTTAGACAATTTTAATAATACTATTGATGATACAAAGTAATGACAAATAGAGATGAAAATAGGTTAGGTTGCGTATTAGGAGTCTTTGACTTGACCTATTTGAGATCTGACTGGCCTAACTTGTTTATTATAAAAGTTAGGTTAAGATTTTTTGAACAGGTGACCTATTTAATATATATATATATATATATATATATATATATATATATATATATATATATTAAAACTTTAAAATAAGTCTTTATTATGAAGGTGGATGATCGATCATTTTAAAAAATCACATTGAAAATCTCATAAAATGATTGTTATTTATTTGAAAATATAAGTAAGATGTTGAGATATTTTATGTTTAAAAGTTATTTTTTTAACTTTCCTAGATTGATTTAAAGTGTTTTGTAAAATTAATATTTTTATATTAAAAATATATTTTTTAATAGGTTCGTAGGTCAAATCATACTTTTAAATATGTTAGGTCAAGCTTTAAAAAAAAATCTATAACAGATAAATAGGTCAGACCAAACTTTATATTTTTAAATAAGCCTAAGATCAGACTTAACCAAGTCTAATGACAAACAATTAAACAAAAGAAAATACTCAATCCTTCTTAAAATGACTAATGTTTAAGATTTTTTTGACACATAAAAAAAACAAATTTTCCAATAAATAGTACTTATTTATTAAGAGGCAATTTTATTAAAATATTTTTATTCTTTTTCTTTATTTTAATAAATATATTATTAAGTCTTTTAAGACAACAATATTTATTAGATGATGAAATGGAAATAAATATTTGAATAACCCGTTAAAAAGTAAAAACATCAATCAATATAGAATTTTTTTTCAAAGGTTAAAACTACAATCATGTAAGATGAAGCGAGGGGAGTAATTATTTAACTATAATTTATTTTTTTGAAGGGAATTTATTAATAAACAAGTAAAAGTGTTTTATACAATGTATTAGGTGTTTAAAATGAATAAATAAATGGAAGTTTTCTTGCAATCTAAAGAACTCAGTTTTGTAGTGATAATAACATGCGTTTTCTCATAATGAAAAAGAAAAATCCCTTTAAAAATGAAATCCAAAGTGAACTTGTAATGTTTTTGGGTCCAAAACTCGGTCCACAGTTAAAACATGAAATATAGGCAATCTACAAAGTACGATTGGGCTGTGTTCAATTACACTTTTGGATCCCGGACAATAAAAAGGTTTGGAACGCATCTATTTTCACTTTCTTATTTTCTAAGTACACTCCTGTTTCCCCATTGTTATACTTTACTACCAAATTTACCCGCTTTATCTTACACGACCATTTCTGTTAGTCTTTAAAATCTCATTTTCATCCAATCTTTATTGTTCTTTAAATCCTAATTTTGAACCACCCTTTATTAATTATATAATACAACGTTTTTTTTATCAATATTATGTGTAATGTGCATTTTTCTTTGTGATATTATGTTTTAAGGAAAATTCACCACTAACTTCATCTATTATACAATGTGAATCAAACTTCATTTTTTACATAGTAAAAGTAAGAGAAACTAATAAGAAATACTTTACTAAAGCTTTTAACGATGACTTTGACATCATTTTGTCCATCTATAATGTGTTTTCAAGCTCTTTACTCCAGGTCTACAATATTTAAGTAAGTGTGTGCACATCAACTATTGGTGCTACTTGTTAAGTTTCACTCATTAAGGTACATTTTATGACTACCAGAAATGTTTTTCGGGAGCAACATATACCAATTCCATATAGTAGCTTCTAAAACTGTTTTATACTTCTGGATATTACTTTCCATAATAGGTATATATTATTCTGAAAATATATTTATGATGCTATTTTATTTTTTTTACCAGTGTACTTAAAAAATGGGGTTGTAAATAACAAGTCCCTATAAATTAACATCTCTAACTTTTAATTAAATTAAAATTCAAAATTTATTTCTAATTTGACTTAAATAATACCAAAAGTTTTACACAAGATTAATCTATAACTATATATAAAGGGAATAAGGTGTACACATTTATATACCTATTTTATCGCTATAATTACATTCACAAATTACTATTTTATCCTTATAACTATCATAAAAAATCACTCACTAACTTCTATTATCTTTCTTTTTTATTTAAAAAAAAACATGAAAAGGTAGTGAGGCATGAAGTACCTATTTTTTCCTAATAACCTATAAAAGGGATATAGGTTGACTGCAAACTACATCAAAGCAAAGATATTTACCAATCCATTCAATTGAGATAGCTCTAATAATAAAATAATATAATCTCAACCATATTTCATATCATCATAAATTATTAAGATATCAGAACAGTTAATTTAATCAAGGAAAACAAAAATTAATCACATTCATATCAAAATTGGTCATTAGATTTAAAACTGATAATTGGATTCCAAATGGTTAATTGGACTCAACATGATCACTAGACTCAAAATTGATCATTAGACTTAAAATGATTATTGGACTCAAAACTGATCACTGGACTTAATTGATCATTGTACTTAAAATGGTCATTGGACGTGAAAATTGTCATTGGACATGAAAATGGTCAAGGAACGGAAAAATAGTCACTTATGCAAATTATGCATAATTTCAAAATTTTTGTCGGATTATCTCTCAAGACTTCCAAATCATCCTAAAATAAAACTCTTTCTCATCAATTCAAAATACATAAACAACATTACAACACTTCACAAATAGAAACTTTTAATCAATATTGATCAAACATATAACAACCCAAATTTTAAAACTCAAAACCTCAAATGCTTAAACTTTCATTTTTTTAACATGATTTATTTTCTAACAACCTTGAAACCAATTCACATCAACCTAAGCATAGAAAAGGATAAAACTTCTCTTACCTATCAAACCCAAGAAACTTACTTTGAGATGAAAAAAATGAAGAAAGAAGAAAACTTTGGGTCCAAGGAGAAAACTTTGTTCAATTCCACTACCAATTCAAACTACAAGGACATTATCTATGCCCAAAATCAACCCAAAGTTAGATTTAAACCAAAAAACTAAGCATTTTCCATTGAACCCCCATGAGTGCCTTAGTGAAAGAAAAAAAAACAAAAAATGAAATATAAGTTTTCAACTCTTTAAGGAATATGTTTTCTTATAAATAAAGAAAAGAGTAGAATGAGAACTTTGTATTTGTGTTTCAAATTTTTAAGAGTTGAATTAGAGTTTTTAACTTTTTGTAATTTTTCTTTTTCACATTTGAACCTTATTATATACACTCACTCTCGAATCATAAACTAAAATTCATCTTATTAAATCCAAAACACTAAAACTCACAAATCAAATATAATCAATTCACCAAATTTATTAATTTATTCTTTCAAATACTTGAATTAAATTTAATTTCTCTTATAATTTAATTAAATCATTAAAATAATTAATTAAAAAAACACAATATTACACTTTGTCACGTGTATCTTCATGTGTGATATGTATGCATTCAACATTAACAAATACTAAGTTAATAATTAAACTAAATTATCAATATATATTTATATATTTAATGATTAAATTAATCATTTCTATAACACATGAATGCAATTATAACAGAATTAAAACTATAAAGAAGAAATTGGTCATTTATCATTAATTATTATCCATTCCCTTCTCTTCTACACAAAACACATAAACACTGCGGAGTCCTATCGCTTCCGTGACCACCTCCACTCCACTCTCCTCCTTATTCTGTCTTTACCACAATCCCCAATTAAATCCCTCTTCAAAAAATTCCAAACCAAACAGACCCTAACAGCAACCCTTCGCCGGAGTCGCAAAGAATGGCAGAGGTTCCGGCGCCGGAGGCGCAGCTCAACGGCGGAGCCCCAATAACGGCGGCGAATTCCTCGGAGCCCCTCGGATCGAAGCGGCAGCGGCGGCCGAGCGTCCGATTGGGCGACATCGGCGACCAGCCCTACGAGTCCCACCCCCGCCGCGCCACAGCGAAAACGTGGCGCCTCGCCTTTGACCACCCCCGCAACTCCGCCGCCGCCGCCAGGCCCTCCAAGACCCGCCCCCTCACGAACCTCACCCCCGCCGCCGCCGAGTTCGGTGAAACCCTAGAGAGCGACAGCAACGTGGACAGCGTTGTAATTGGAAGCTGGAAGGTTAAGGACTCCAAGAAGCGAGGCGGAGCCAAGCGAATCAGATCGAATTGGATTGCGCGAATCGACGGCGGCGAAGACGACGACAAAGACGTCGGCGTCGGCGTCGACGACGGTTACCACCACCGAGACTTCTCCGCGGAACACTCCGAAAGCCCCTTGAGGGAGGAGCAGAGCCCTATTATGGAGAATTTGGGCGTGGATGAAGAAAGAGAGGTGCAGCATTACCACGAAAGGAATGGGAATTCTGGAAGAGGAGACGGTGTTAGGGTTTGGCTCAATGGGTTAGGGTTAGGTCGTTACGTTCCCGTCTTCGAAATTCACGAGGTTGATGACGAGGTTTTGCCCTTGCTAACCTTAGAGGATCTTAAGGATATGGGGATTAGTGCTGTTGGGTCGAGGAGGAAAATGTTTTGTGCGATCCAGAAGCTTGGGAAAGGGTTCTCCTGAGTTGAGTTGGGGCTTTTTGATACTGAATTTTCTCAGTCATTGCGAATTAAGATGCATGTCTGAATGAACTCTGATGAGTTGTAGAGTATGTTCTCACATAACTTGTTAGGCTTTTTTCAATCGTTAGGTTCTTACTTTGGAATCATAAACGTCCTTTTTGTTTACATAGCTCTGCTACATTTGTTCGTTCTACTATTACTTTTTTGTGTTTTGTCGTGTAATTTTAGATGCAGAAAGACTAATCATGAGAGGGGGAAAAAGATAGAAAGGTTTTGGTTCTAATAAAAGGGAAAGTGCTGTTTTATTATGTTGGTAATTTCTGGCCCTCTTGGCCTTTTTGTATTTGTTGACATGCTCTGTTATTCTGATAGTAATCGTGACGGCCATTTTTTGTTTTTGTTTGTTTTGCATCATCATTTGTCACTGTTCTTTGGTTAAATTGATGGGTGTTGAATGGTATGAGGATAGATTACATTTTTTGTTCAATGTTTTGAGGATATATTGCACTGTTTTTCTCTTAAGCAGAGTATTGTACTAGTGTTGGTCAGTGAATAATGTTGTTGAGCAGATCAAAGATGATACAGAGCGTACAGTATTGCAATTGTTCTTGGTTGTCTTAGGTATATAAAATATAATGACGGACTTGGCTACTAAAGTGGCAGATTTGGTAGCTGTTAGTGGATTATTTTGGTTGGGTGAAAAATAGTGTGTGCCATCAGGTGCGAGTGGCTTGCTATTTCTTGATGCTCCTGAAGTTTGAGTGCATTTTTCTGTGTGTATGTTTGGATAAGATTAACAGTCACAGAAGTTGAACTAAGGTGGTGGATAAATCAGATAATGGATGACTGAGGTATGAAACTTAAGCTGCTCAATTGACAGGATCATGAGGAATAAAGTGTCTTTCTTCCCTTTATACCATAATAATGCCTAGAAATACCTTTTCAGCATTCCTTTTCTGCTAACTGCAATGTGCCGTGGCAGACAAAAGCATTTTCTGTTGCAGATTATTGCCATATCAATAACTGATTGATCAATGGTGAGGAAGGGATTTTAAGACTTATAGTCTTGCCTAATTTATTAACTGATTGACTAATGAAGAGAATGCGTTTTTAATGATTGCATCAATGATTATGAATAGTAGTAACTGCTAGGTAGATCGAACATTATGTACTAGTGTCTAGTTAAGTGTTTCCTGGAACAACAGTCAAATTAATAATGGCATCCAATAAAACAGCCAGAGAGGCTTCCCATGGCACATATATTATGATTTCGTTATGGTTGGTTATTGAGGTACGTATCAAATTGCCCCACCCCTCTCTTTGTCTTTCTTATATTTCTCTACATATGTACATCAATATTGCAACTTCTCAAATCAATGAAATTACTAGTTATTAACCTTGGTAACTCTGTAACCTTTGGAGTTTTGAACATTTCATCCTGGATTTCAAGTTTTCGTAAAGAGTATAGAATTTTTTGGGGATATACGGGAAAAACTAAAAGGAACGTAAACAAAATGAAGTGGTAGTAGGATATATAAAGTGGGTTGAATGGTTAAGGGATAAGGAAAAGAGGGGTAGGTTATGGGTTTCGATCCCTCCTGTCAACAAAATTAAGTACATGCATGCTTTTTCATTTGCAAAGGAGGTGTTATCCTGACTGTCTTCACCCTTATTTTCTTGTTTACAAATAAAAAAATGGCAACAAATATTGTCTACTACATTTTTTTTCTACAAATAAAAAATGACAACATCTATTTTCTACTACATTTTTTATACAAAGTAAAAAAATGGCAACATATATTTTTTATTGTATTTTTTTTACAAGTATATATTTTTTATACAATGTAAAAAAATCGGCAACAATTTTTATGATGAATGCTTTGATGGTTGCTTAAGTGTGGTTTTCAGAAGAACAAAAGATTGTTGGCAATTTTTTTCTTTTGTAGAAAAAAATGTATAGGTAGAATAAAGTAAAAAGAAAATATATGTTGTCATTTTTTTTTACTTTGTAGAAAAAAAATATAGTATCATACATTTCAGAAAAGTATCTGAAAATGATGATGCATGGGGAAGGTAGACAATGTGGTTCTTTCTTGTGGAGATAATTAGAGCATCTCCAATGTAGAAGCTTACAGAGGTGCTTAGCCTGAAGAACCTGTATCTTGAAAAAATTGGAGCAACCTTACGTAGCGGAACCGAACTTCCAACAAAGAGAAGCAGTGCTTATATAAGAAACCGCTTCTTACACAACAAAATAACATTAACAGGCTCAACCACCATCGAAAAATAAAAAGGGAAAATAACCACCTACAACATACTCGGTTGGTCGAGGAAGACGACGACGAGGATGGCGATGGTGTTGGTGCATGACAGGAACGACAACAGCCACAGAGAGAGGAAGTGAAGATAGACAGTGGTGACGACAAGAATGATGACGGTGAGAGAAAATCCGCGAAAGAGGAGGAAGTTTCTGGAGCGACGACGGCGACGGACTCAGCAGCGGAAGTGGAGAAGAGGGAGCCATGTGAGAGTGGAGAAGTGAGGGCTGAGGTTATTTTGTGAGAATGGAAGAGAGAGGGACGCGTGGGGAGTATTTCACTGTGGAGGAAGTCTCTGGAGCTTAGCTTCGTGTGGTATGAAATTAAAATGTTTTAAAAAACTGAAAAAAAGTGACCCTTTGGTGATTTGGTGAAAGAGCCATTGCAATGTAAATAAAAGGTATAAATCCTAAACAAATAAAAAAAATAATAACATTATGTTCAATAGTAGATAGGTTTACATTGACCGTAATGTTACACAATATGACCGTTTGGTGATAAACGGTATAAATCCTAAACAAATTAAAATGTTTTAAAAAGCTGAAAAGAAATGCAATGTTACACAATATGACCATTATAAAAAAAGTGACCGTTTGGTGAAAGCTTGGTTATAAATTTAGGTGATTTGTTATGCTTTTTCACACAAAATTTGTTCATATCCATCCTAAATCTTTTTTTATTTTTCTCTGAAATGGATCCCAATCAGTATAATTATCAAAGTGCTTACAATTTTTTGCAAAATAATCACCCCCTACTAGTGAAAATTCTGCAAATCTACCACATTCATCCCAATATGTTATGTATCCACCCAATACCCCATATTAGTGAAATTTTGCAAAGTAACCCACATTCACCACCATACTTTATGTATCCTCAACCACCCCCTACCAGTGAAAATTCGCAAAATCTACCTCAGTATATGATGTGTCCACCACTCCCACACATGTGGTATATGCATCCTCCATCTAATGTAGAGTCACCTACCGGTGGTAGTTCTCAAAATCCACAATTTTGTAGTCAACCATCACCTCCCATTAATCCAAGCATGTGTTATAGACCTTATTTATCCAATATTTCACCCCCTATGAATTGAATCCACAATCGGTGTAGGAAATATTCTACTAGATGAGGATGACCACAATGGTAGTGGAAAAAAATCACGTACAACATTCTCGGTGGCAGAAGATGTGATTCTCGTCCGATCATGGCACAATGTGTCAAAGGATTCAATAATCGATGTCGACCAAACATCAAAGCAATATTGGACAAGGATTAAAAATGCGTACAACAATGACGATGTGCGTGAAAATAGGTTATTTTGTGAAAGAAGCTCGACTCAGTTGAAATCTCGATGGAACAGGATCCACCCAGCAGTTCAAAAGTTTAATGGGTGCTACAAACAAGAAGATAAGCATGGGAGAAGTGGAAGTTCAGAGAAGGATTGTATGGCTAAAGCTCACTTGATTTACTCGCATGATACAGGTAAAAAATTTGAGGTTGAACATGTTTTGTTGTTGTTGAAAGATCAACAAAAATTCAATGCAGAATTTATATCAAATACTTCAAAAAGAACAAAGGTTTCTGTAGGTGGAAATTATTCATCGTCTTCTAACACAGAGACACCCATTGAAGCTGAAGAGTATGATGAGCCATCGCCAATGTCTCGTTCAATGGGACAAAAAGCAGCAAAAAGAAATAGCAAAGAAAAACAAGCTTCTGACAATATCAATTTAACTGGTATTGAAAGTGTAATGAATGAGAAGAATGCAAACACATTAAAAATTATTCAGTTGAAGGAGACACAAGAAAGGCGTATGGAGTATGAAATCCTCATGAAAGATACATCTAACATGTCAGATAAACAACGCAAAGACCACGAAAAGTATTGTGACCATATTAGGAAGAAATTGTTTAGTTAAAGTTTAGTCTCTATGTTCAAATTAGTTGTTATTCAGTTACTTTGTATGCAATTATTAACAATATAGGTCCTTGTTGTATGTTATATTAAAAATTTTATTTTATGAAACAAGCCGTTGGAAACTAGCCGTTATAAAACTAGCCATTATAAAACTAGCCGTTGAAAATGAAGCTATATTAATGTCTAATGTTTCATCATTTTCACATGTTCTCTACAAATTACACAATATATCTCTCTCATTTCAAACACTTCAGATACCATATAATGGATCCAAACATCGATTTAGATGAACTTTTAGATCAAATGCTAAATGAGGAATTGGAAGACAACACCGATGAAGAACTACACAATATATCTCTCTCATTAGGTTGATACTTCAGAGCCAACGACAACTACATCGCAACACCGCCAGGCGTATGCAAAGAAGAGTGGTACATCGAAATCGTGAAGAAGGTCATGATCAAAATGACTACTTCTTAGTAAATCTTGTGTATACAGAGATTCAGTTCCGACGAAGATTTCGTATGCGAAGACATATGTTTCTTCATATTGTAGATGAGTTCAACAATCATGATGAGTACTTTCAAGCAAGGTTCGATGCATTGGGTCGAAAAGAACTATCTCCATTACAAAATTGCACAACTGCACTTCGTATTTTGGCTTATGGCTCACATGTTAACAGTGTGGACGAATATGTTCGAATTGGTGAAACAAATGCAGTGGAATGCTTGGAGCGATTTGTATCAGACATCTGCACCATATTTGAGAATGAATACTTGAGGAGACCAAGTAACGAAGACTCCGAACGACTACTACAATTGGGAGCGACACCCGGATTTCCAATTGATAGATCTAGGTAGAGAATGTTTTGTATCAAATTATATGATCAAACTATTTGGGTAATCTTCTATAGATTAATTAATCTTTAATTAATCACCCTAGAATTGATTTTATCCTTTGACTTAAATTGATAGATCCCTGATCATTGGAGTGTTGATTTAAGGCAAAGAACATCTTCTGACCTTGATCATAAGCTTTAGTTGAAAACTAGGAAAAGAATTTCATTAGGACTAGGATTGGAAAAGAATTGATATTAGGCCATCTCCAATTCAGTATCTTAGGAGAGTTTCTTAGCTGACCTGACATCATTTTTTTACTTTTTCTCTCTCCTGGAATGCTTAAATTTAAGTTGAGTTTCTTATATAAGAAACTGTATCTTAAAAGAGGACCCACCAAAACTCAATAAAAAACTTATATAAGCTCCTAACATTGGAGGTGCCCTTAGTGAGTTATAACTCCTTATCACTCTTATTATAACTCAAAGTCTCTCTTTATATTTATTTATTTGCTTTCTTATAAAAATCAAAATAATAAAAATATTTTAATCATTTTTTAATCATATTTATTGTTAGTTTAATAAATTTATTGACTAATTGAGAATACAACTCTTCATTTGGGTACGATATCCAAACTTTTGAATCCACTATCACTATTGCATATAATACACTTGTTCTTATACATGTCTAAGATATCTTAGGCATCATTAAAATACATGAAATGTTCTATTTTTGTGTTATTAACCATTTACATTTTGATCAGTAATAATATTAAAAACGTTATTACCATTTAAGTTAGTATATATTTCAATAAATAAAATATTATATTCTTCTTAAAAAAAATATACTAGCTAATGATACATTTAAAAGTGACTTTTAATATTTTTATATTTTTTCTTAATAAATTTCATAACCTAACTCACGAATAAACTTTCATATAATGTGCTAATATCAATGTATGTGTAAGCAATTTATCTAAATGTGATCGGAACTACTTATTTAGCGTTCTGAAACTTTAATTAACATTAATTTGACTCTTGAAAAATTAAATATATATTAATTAGTAATTAATTCTTTCAAATAGTATTCAAATATTTTGATATAAACAAAGTTTTCATAATTGCTTGCGAATTTCTCCCTGCATATTTGTTTCAAAATCCTTTTATTTGGTTATGTGGTTAGTGGATTAGGACATGTGTAGCTTTTCTTCAAGGTATTTTTATTAATAAAATGAGCCCATAAAGTCATGAAAGAAAAGAGATCACAAGGTCACAATCCTCAGCTACCTTCCTTTTGAAGTTATTTATTTATTTATTTATTTTATTATTATTATTATTAAAAAAGAAACAAGCTTGTATATATTCTTTGATTGAATATTAATGTCTAATCCAAAGGATTTATATATTTGCAAATATTTAAGCCAATTGTCTGTACCTTTGATTGAGTTTACAAGGCTATGAATTGAACATTATGTAGCATGTCTAATCAAATAAATTAAAATAATTAAACATATGTCTTTCTGTAAATATGCTATAATTATTTCTTTAATTGAATTTCATATATGTTATATATATATATATATATATATATATATATATATATATATATCCTATAATTAAAGAGATAATTACCCACAAAATTAAATATGGGTCTTATGTAGTCTCAACTTTCTAAAATATGAATAATAGCTAGTTTGAATCATAAAGAAGTAATGTTTGTGAAAAGATTGCATATGTTGCAGAATCATCATATTTCCATCATGAAAAGGGAAATCTTATATTAAGCCAAAAATAGGCCGAAATATAAAAGTATGTGGTTTTAATTATATAAAGAATAAGGCAGTCAGCTCTCTTTTTTATGTGTGTAGTGTATTAGTCAGATATTTGATATTATGGTGAATTGGTTTTAATTAAATGAATTTAAATTTAACTTGTTTTAGTAAAATATTTAAATTAATAATTAAAAATATTCAACCATGTTGTTGTAGTAATTAAATCATTATATTTAAAATTTTAATCTTTTTTTAGAAAAACAAAATTTTGCATAAAATTTATCAGTCAATAAACTAAAATTAAATTAATATAATAGAAACTATATATCCCTTGTCAATAGCAAGGAAATTATGCGAGAATTAAAAATGTAAATTACAAGACAAAACGTAATAATCTGGCTGGGTATAAAGAATTGATATGAGATTCAAAGAGGATGGATGTCAAATGAACATATTCACTTGCAAGTTGGTGGTTTCATTAAAAATGGAAACTCTTATACAACCTGCAGTTGACTTTGTTTGCCACCTCCCACGATAGCTTAGAAGAACGCGTACTGCGTACAACACTTGGTACGTTATAACGTATTGATGGATATATAAATCGATGGTCCATCTTAATATTTTAAGAACATATATACTTTTTTTTATTTTCTTTCCCGGCTAAAAAACTAAAATAATATTCTTTTAATAAATATTTATCAATTTAGGACTGTTTGAAAACTATTTATCAATATGAGATTGTCAAATATGTCTAATTTGGGCGTGACTCATTTCGTCTCTAATTTTGTCGTTAAATCTTTTTGCGATAGAATATTCAGTCGCAAAAAATGTTAACAACTTAATTAGAAACCGAATTTGTGTCGCCTAATTTAAAAAACTAAAGTAATAAAAAACAGTCGTTAACATTTTTTGCGACTGAATATTCTATCGCAAAAAGATTTAACGACGAAATTAGAGATAAAATAAGTTACGTCCAAATTAGACATATTTGACAACTCCATATTAATAAATAGTTTCCCAACAACCCCAAAGTGATAAATATTTATTAAAAAATATTATTTTGATTTTTAAGCCTTAACCCAGGCTAATGTCATAGTTTTGGTATGACATAATGAGAAAAGGAGAAGTAATAATGCATGAGTACCAATGACATTTAATTCGTGACAACGAAGAATATGTCATCATATCTACAACGATAAACTATTTTATTTATGTGACATGGTGGCTATAAATATTAGGGGGTTTCGTCATTCGGTGTTTGGCATCATAAAAGGTTGAGAGGTAAGTAAAAGAGAGATCTATATGTCAGGTAGCTTAACCAATTCATGGGACGACTTTGTCTCCAACGAAAATGGAGCCCCTCAACTTGCATGTTCAAAATGTTTAACCAGGACATTATAACTTAAAACAATACTTTAGGACATTAAAAATGTTTCTTAATCAAATATCTTTAAAATGCTCGTTAATAAAACCATTCCTGAAATTAAGAACTGCACTCAATAGCTTCTTATAAAGGAACTGTAAAAGTGCCACTTTAGCTTATTCATCATATATGAATATGATATGGGAAGAGGGTAGAAAGTTTGGCATGTATACGTAAGACGAGATAGTCAACCAACTCTGAGCATGATTTGCAAAACCGTCAGCAAAAGGTGTCTGCTTCTGTAAATATGTGATGCCAACAGACATGCATTGCCAATTAATTGGAACAACTTGATGATTTCTTTAGAAAAATGAAATTCTTAGGCAACATTGTTTCTTATGAATGATTTTTACCAACGTATCGCGACATTGTTCTCAAAGTGAAAATCTAACTTTTCTGAACTATGAGGAAAGTTTTAATCATGTCAAAAGATCGACTATGATTCTCTCGTTAAATCTCAACCATGAAATTAAGCTATTATATTATTTTGCTTATAAATTACAAACACATTTTAAAAATAATTATGATAAAATATTTATTTTATGTTTAAACTAATAGGATCATAAAACCAAATTAAGTATCATCATCAGACCATTTTTAATTATGGTTGTCAATGAAAAAAAAATATAAGTTGAAGTCAATAAAAGTATTAATTTTTTGTTGCAAACCTCTTGGCACAACTTGGACTACAATCTTTTAATAAAATTATTTTGCTTAAAGAGAAAAAAAAAAAGTAATATAGAGCACGTGGCATATTATCCTTCTCCGCCATAACAACCAAAAATAGAACATATTCATAAAGTACTCGGCAATCTCCACTTCCTTAATCACGGTCATCCTTTGCAGGAACTAATCTTAGACATGACCGAACGTCTTGTCCCTGTTAGTTAATATTTTTTCTGTCTCAAAATCAAACTGTGGTTTTAGTTTTTGAAAAAAAAAAAAAGTTGATATTTTTACTTTTAATGAGATATTTAAATATTTATTTCAATTTTGCTTCTTAATAAATATTATTATTTTGAAAAACTTAATAATATATTTATTGAGATTAAAAAGAGAACAACAATATATTAGTAAAATTGTTTCCTAATAAATATTATTTCTCTTGAAATATTTGTTTTCTTAATCTATATGTAAAAATTTTAAACATCATTCATTTTGGATTTTGGAATGAAGAAAGTATTATTGAAGTTTAAAATTAACAAAGGCCAAAGGATGACTTGATTTTCGTTCTAGCAAATGAATAAAGACGGTCAAATATGTAAAAGGAGTAGTTTTTTTTTAATAGTCGGATTATTATAAAAAACAATTATATTTATATATTGTTTACAAATTAAGTTTAAGGAACAATTCTTTTGTCAATTACTCTTAGTTTTTACTTAATCTTTATACATATATTTATTATGAAGTAAAAATAAAAGAGTAAAATAGGAATTCTCACAACTATTACCTTGGTCTTATACATAAAAAATACAGAACTAAATCATCAAGAAAAAATGGTTAAATTAATTATAATTAATATATATATATATTAACATAAATCCAAATTTTATTTCCAAAAGTATCCTTAAGATTAATTGGTTTAAGTGGTTATTAGATATAATGATTCTACTCATAATTCAAGAATACTTTTTCAACCAAGGAGAATGAGTTATATTATTATTAGCTCATTAAATACATTCATTTTATAGGAAATGAGTAATATCTCATTAATAAAATTTATAAAAAATTAATGATATAAAAAGAAATTAATCATTAATGCATTTAAATATGGTAATATATTCCTTATAATTATGAGTTATAATACTTTTTTTTACACATATATACTATGATTTCCAATACATTTTTTAATATGAATTCCAATAAAAATATTCTAGAGTATTTTGAATTATTTAATCAATATCCTAAAAAAATCTGGTTAACAAGACCCAAAATATTTATTATGGATATAAACCATGTGCAAATAATTTAATGCTTACATTTAAGATGTACTATTAAATGCTCTTTTAATCCGTTGAAACATTTGTTAATAACATTAAGAGCTGCATGCAATATCTTATCGTGTGCATATGCTAAGATAGAATAAAATGCATGATGATCACCTTCAAAAGCTAAGGATGATATGATATGACTTCTTAAATAACCACATACAATAGTGTGAATATAACTTGTTCATGATCAATATATATTCATATAATATATATGATGAAGAGTGAAAAGGTCTAACATGTAAGACAAGAGACAGTCAATGAGCCAAGAATGCCTGCCAACAAACCAATCTAAAGACTTCATCTTCACTTGAGACAAAGTCCTACTAATGGGAATAGCTAGGCAACCCATCCTTGGCTATCCGACATGACTCTTCATCTACATACAAGACCCCTCTCTTCCTCTTAACTTTCTCAACTCTTTAATTTTGATGCCAAACTCTAAATGACTAAACCCCTATTTATAGCCACCATCATCTAGATCACAATGTCACATAAAATAATAACATATTGGCATATTCCCCATATCTCGAATTAATTAAAATGTTATATTTGGCCTTATCATTACTTCTCCTTGCTTTCTTATCGTACACCAAAACTAATTATGACAGTAGCTAGAGAGAAAAAAAATTATAAAAGAATATGTTCTAAAAATTAAGAGGGACCATATAGTTATACATTCTATCAATACAAATCTGCTAGGTGTTGCTCTTCTAGGCTATCATGGCAAGTGGAAAATGAGAAAGTCAATTGCTGATACTGTAAGTGTTTACATTTTGATGAACCAACTTGTAATTGAATTTGTTCGTTTTGACATTCACCCTTTCTGAACCCGATCGATTATTACGTTTTGTCCAATACTATATGCATTTTCAATAGCTAAATCACTTCCTTGCTATCAACAAGGGATCCATCGTTATCATTTCTAAATTCTAATGAATTGGTTTTTCAGTAGAATATGACAAGGTGTTGCATGACAGATTGTAAGCTGGAACCCCTACTTATTTTCTTGGAATGAACTAAATATAATTTTTCTACAAGTGTTCCTTTTGAATCCCACAATTTTTTTTATACCTTTAGACTGAAATACAATTTCTTTATCCTGAAAAGAAAAAGGATTCATCATTATCTCTAATTCCTTATTATTAAGATTTATTTTTTGTTTATTGACTAGTAATAAATTGAATGTATGTGTTTTTAAATACTACAATATGATCGTATATGTTTTTTTATTCATAAATAATATACAATATATTTTAATTTTTTCTCAGATATACAATATTTTAAATAATATGATATTATATGTTTTTTATTTATAAATAATATACAATATTTTAAATTGACAACAAATTAAATTTGGATTCATTTAATTAAAACCAACTCACCTTAATATCAAGATCCAACTAATGCTCTCTCTCTCTCTCTCTTTCTCTCTCTCTGAGACCGTGAAATATTTCTAATTGTTCCTCGCTATGAGATTAACTTCTTTTGTCAAAGATGTATGACGATTATTATGCAGTCTCTTCATAAAATTATAACTTTACCATCTTTCGTGGGTAATTAACTCTATATTTATTTATTTTTAGAGAGAATTAACTCTTTATTTATAGGATAACTAACTATATGAAATTAATTTAATGAAATGATGGTAAAATGTTTATAGAAAATAATTTATAATTTTTGTTTGTATTAACTGTGCAACGTAATTTTAATAGCCTTCATTTCAATAAAGTCACGTGTCAAAGACAATACGTTCGGTTTTTAGGAGGTAATTTTTTTTTTTTTTTGCAAGAAAGGGGGAAATTGTGATCTTGTGGGCTCTTTTCTTTCATGACTTTATGAGCTCATTATTCTAAAACTTAGAGAAAGGGTGCACGTATCCAGATCCACACAGTATACACCATTTAAACAAAATGTCAATGCTTTGGAGGTCCAACCTCTACAAAAAAAAATTCTGAATCAAAAAAGAGGAAATTGGTCAAAATATATATTTTGTAATATATTCTGTGTCCCATCAAAAAACAGGGTAGAAATCAGTCAAACTAACATATTGTGTGTCATAATATTTTGCAATATATGAAGAAATTACGATCCCTAGTTAGACTTTTAATAGATTTTAAGATTAATAATCAATTTATTTTCGATTACACTGGCGCTCTAATTATACAAAAAAAAAAAAGTATTCACATTTTTTATACAAAAGTTCAGGAAAAAAAAAAGTCAATCAGTTTAGTGGAGTTGCTTCAAAATTGTGGTCACGCACATAATTTTCAACTATAGGATTGTGAAGCATAGATCTCTCTGATTACGAACTACATGCACTATTCCAAACTTGCCCGTTAAGATAGTATATGTAAAGGATTGAGTGCTTTTCACGTGCATTTCCACTTTATATCCTTTCATCTAAAGGAAAAAAAAATTTTGATTTCAATGTTGTTTCTCTTCGAATGCTATAGGATCAAGGAATATTGGATTGGATATGCCTATGGGGATCCGTTTCTTCCTCCTGCAGCTCATGAATTCCCTCTCACTTTTTCCTATAAATTTTTTCTCACTCTCTAGGCATATTTTATGAAGTACAGTATCAAATATATAATCTGTAATTTGGCATTTTAAGTTAAGTTAGGAATTACGTTTTTTCAGATTCTATTAATTAAAAATCCTAATTATAAATTTAAGTAGTGGCTAACACAGTTTCTTGGAAAATGATAAGTATTTTCCTTTAATTTTCTTTAAATATTATGTTTAAATTTTGTCTATGGAAAAAATTTTCCTTGAATAATTAGTTTCACGTGTTGTAGATGTTCTAAGAACATGTATTATCATATTAAAAAACAGGATAAAAAATATCATTTTTTGCAGATGGAAAATTTACATCAAATTTATATATATGACCATGAGTGATAAAACTAGAAGATAAAAAACTAACTCAAAGCTTATAAACAAGTTTATAACTGAAAATTGGTGGTAAATAGACTAGTAACTTGAGTTGACAAATAAACCAGGTTAGTGATTTGATTCGTTGGATTGAATTAAATTAAACTGAAAAAATATTAGTTCAATTAGAATTGGGTCTATTTGGGCCAATCCAATGGTCCGTCCAATTGGATTAGAATTAAAAAATATAGGTATGAATTCAATAAGAACTATTTTAACCTAATAAATTTATATTTTTTATTTTTATTTGAATATATATAAATTTAGGTAAATAAAAATAAAAATAAAATGGACCAATATGGATCAACTAAATGGGCCACGGGGCTTGGTTGAACTTCAAAAAATGAAACTCATAAAATATGGATTGATCCAACCATTTTTCATCCTTGGCTAAATGAACCAAGTCGAGTTGGGCCATTCATTTTGCCAACTCTAGTAGTAACTAAAAAATACTAATTTATTGAAGTATAATTGTGTGATAAGATTATCTATCAATATCAAATGATATAAATGAGCATGTTTTAAATATTATTTATAAATTTTAATTCTATTTTTTATTAATTAGTATATTGATTAAAATATATTGAAGTATAATTAATATTAAAAAAAGAATAAATAATGTAAAAAGTCTAATTGTTATGATAAGCAATATAATATAAAAGAAATATTCAAAAAATAGAAAAATAATAAATTAATCCTATTATTTATCATTATCAATATCATAACAATCAAAGAAAAATAAATAATAAAACCATAGCTTATGTGTGAAAAAGTGAAACAAAACAAGGAAAAACAAAATTCTATCTTATCTAGAAAGCCATAAAAAGAAAATTTAATAAAT
>PYAF01003522.1:159004-191764 GCA_007407185.1 Glycine tomentella | reverse complement strand
AAATATTTTAAAATATAAAAAGAGAATAAAATATAAGAACTAAAAATTAGCATTTAAAAAAACGCTAGTTGAAGTAAAAAAAATATAAAAAATGTTATAGTACTAAAAAAACATGTATACTAAACATTTCTAATAAGGTCAAACAAGTTTTTTAATTAATAAAAAATTATAAACTAGTTAAAATGATGTGTCAATCATATTCTATATCTTAACATTAAGTTTTCATGTCAAATAACGCCATGTAAATATTGTTCAACTTTAATTAAGTATATGTGCATGTAAAATAAATTAAGTATATATTGTACAATTTTAAAATACTCACATATAATTAATTTAAGAACCTATGAACAAATATAAGAAACTTAATATAAGAAAAGCTTAACACCAACCACAAACACAAAAAAAAAGTAACAAGTCAAGCTATACTAAAAAAGTCATAACAAATAATATACTTTTTAAGTTGTTGGTCGACCTGACTTATGCTTATTAGACTTAGAGTATGAAAATAGATTGAACTAAGTCGATCTAAATTGATTGAGATACAAATTTATTGGTTAGTCTAGTCTTATGGCTTGACTCATGCTTGTCAAACTCAAAGTGTAAAAATGGATCAAACTAAGTTGATCTAAATTTCTTGATATACAAATTCGTTGGTTAATCTAGTCTTATGTCACGCTAAATCATATCTAATTAAGAATAAATAAAAATGTTTAATGTACAAAATTTTAAGAAATATATAGAATTTATAAAAAAATTAAAATACTTATTAGGATAAATCAAATAAATAGGTTTAAAATCTAAAAAAAAAAACTTTACCAAAAAAATAGGTTCAGTTTTTTTTGGGCCTACTAAACTCTAAGAACCCAATCCAATCTTATTTACGGGATTGTTTGAGTTGGGCTCAATTTGTCACTAATAAGAGAGGAACGACTCTACCTGACAGACAAGATATGCTTCCATTATTATTTTTGATCAGTTTGTTTAATTTATTTTTTTCTTTTTGGCCAATGTTTAATGATTTGCTCAAACTTTGCGTTCAAAAATGGCCAAGCTGGCCAGCTTGATCGAATTCGATTTCTCCTCATGCATCATAAGCCAGCCCAATTCAATTGAAGCAGGCCGTTTTGGTCGTTGTGAAGACAAGAATTGGTAATAATGTTTTTTTTTTTTTTTAATTTATCTTCTTTAAAATGGAGAGAGTAACTTTATTACAAAACAAATATAGTTATATTTTTAAATTAACCATTACCAGTTAATAATATAATAGTTTTAAAATTTATTTGTATATTTTTATTTTAGTGTAAAATTAATAATTATAACTACATTTTATCACCTAAAATACAATAGCCTGAATAAGGGAGTCAAACCCAATTTTCTAAACTTAAATTTACCTAAACCGATTCAATCTGATTTAAAAGGAAAAAAAAATATTTTGTATAAATAAACAAAAAAAATGTAACAACACTTTAATCATTTAAAACTGTAAAGAAATAAAAAAAAAAAGTTCATTTAAGAGAGATAACGGCTATACGAGTACTTCATTTATCAAAGCATTTAAATTAATATTTTAAATTTTCAAGCTCTGAAATTATTTATTCTTATAGGGACAAAATTAACAAAGTCACTAACTCACTATACACTAAAACAAAAAGAAATAGTAATTTATAATCCTTAATTAATAGGAGTAGTTAACCAAACGTTTGCTTTGAAAACGTGTGCTTGTGTTGAATTTCCAGTGTGTGAAATGAAAAAGTGAACACAAAGAAAGTCAGGAGGGAATAGGAGGAAAGTGAAGAAGCATGGCATGAAATTCGGAAAGGACGAATGGAGTCAAAGACTTTACTTGGAAAATTTTCCCTATCTATCTATCACTCTTGCACCTCCTAGTTTCTACTTTTTTTTTTTTCTTTCTTTTTTTCTTTAAACAGGGAAACTCCAGGAAATACATCCTGTAGAACATCGTTTGAGATAAAAGTAGGAGCAATATCATAAATTTTAAACTAATAATTTAAAGACAAACCATAGTATTTTCAACTACTAGTATTTCACCTGCTAGATATTTATTTTATAATTATAATTAAAATTTATAATAAATAAACTTTTTAAATATAAATTACATTATAATTAAAATTTATAATAAATTTTTTAAATATATAAATTAAATTTTATATTTACAATAAATAATTTAAACTTTGATATAAAGTTATGAAATATTCACGGACTTTATCAATAACTAATCTTTGACGAAAACTTGACTGATTGTATTTAGTGAATCTCTTTTCTTAATCACATTTTTTTTTATTCACACGACTTAATAAATTTATTTTTAGGGAAAATGAAACCACTTTTATTAACAACTTGTTGGTGATAATAAAGTTATTTTTAACAAAGTAAAAATAAGTAAAAAAATTACTGAATTCAATATAGAGGTAGAGATAAAAGAGATTAAATTGAAAGAAATAGATAGTTAAAAAGATCAAGTATATAAAAAAAGATGAAGGAATGATATATAGTTTGAGATGCAATCACTAAAAGAGAATTATTTTTAACTAGTAGCGGGATAGTGTGTAAAATACATGTGTAAAAAAGAGAATAAAAAATATTAAAAATATATAATTAAAAGATTAAGTAAAGTGAGGGTGCTTTTTAGTTGTGAATTTTAATGTATAATAAAGATAATATAAGGAAAAAAAGTTTTATGAAATTTTAGTGTAATTTTTTTATAAAAATTATCTTATATATAATTTTTCAAGTAATTATTATAAAAATATTTTATATAATAATACATTTCCAATTATTTTTTTTGAAATAAAAGGTTTGGATCCTAAAATATAATCTAATGGTGCCCGTCAACCACTTTTATTAACAACTTGTTGGTGATAATAAAGTTATTTTTAACAAAGTAAAAATAAGTAAAAAAATTACTGAATTCAATATAGAGGTAGAGATAAAAGAGATTAAATTGAAAGAAATAGATAGTTAAAAAGATCAAGTATATAAAAAAAGATGAAGGAATGATATATAGTTTGAGATGCAATCACTAAAAGAGAATTATTTTTAACTAGTAGCGGGATAGTGTGTAAAATACATGTGTAAAAAAGAGAATAAAAAATATTAAAAATATATAATTAAAAGATTAAGTAAAGTGAGGGTGCTTTTTAGTTGTGAATTTTAATGTATAATAAAGATAATATAAGGAAAAAAAGTTTTATGAAATTTTAGTGTAATTTTTTTATAAAAATTATCTTATATATAATTTTTCAAGTAATTATTATAAAAATATTTTATATAATAATACATTTCCAATTATTTTTTTTGAAATAAAAGGTTTGGATCCTAAAATATAATCTAATGGTGCCCGTCAACCACTTTTATTTTATGTACAAGAATCCAAGGTTGGTAATATATATATATATATATATATATATATATATATATATATATATATATATATATATATATATATATATATATATATATATATATATATATATATATATATATATATATATATTACCAACCTTGGGTTCAGCTTCATGTGCTTCTTTCCATACTTAAATACTAAGCTTTTTACACTGTTTCATTTCATCGTCACTAAACTATCCTTTGTATTGTTGGCCGATATTTGTTATTCTCTTTGGTTCTTTTTTTTATGATTCTATAAAACATTTATTTTAAGTATTATTTTATTTATACAAAAATTTAGGATAATATTAAATATTTTTATCATTCTTTTATTTACTTAGGTATTAAACACATAATTACCATAGATTAAAAGAAATAGAATATTGTAAGTCATATTAAGAAATTAAATATAATTTTAATTTCAATCTTGGTCTAGGAAACATGGTGGTATTAGATTACTTAGTTGATGAGTACCTTACATTTATGACTAATTGGATAATTCTTTTGTTAATTATCATCATTGTTACTAGCCTTATCACTATTATAGTTCTGTCATCATCATTGTTGTCCTCATTGTCACATTTATCATTGTAACTATCAGCGTTGTTATAATTATTGTTGTCATCATCGTCACTATCATAATTGCTAGTGACGATGATAGCAATGATGATGTTGTAAGATAATAATAATGATGTTTTAATATTGATATATTATTTTTAATCTTAATCTAATATTTATTATTGTTTGTTTTCCTTTTTTTAATATAAGAAATTTCTCATTTAAAACATTCTATCTTTATATATATATATATATATATATATATATATATATGTATCCTACTAACCTTCCTATTATGGTAATAATTTAGTGAAGGATAAAGACACCTTTTATCATTGCATATATAAAAATATTTTCAATCCATGGTTACAATGTATAAATATTATTATAGAGATTTAGCTGCATGTAGAAAAAGTCAACACAAATAACAAAATAACATGGAGGAGTAACAAACTCATTCTCATCGGCATGTTTTGGATAAATAAATAACTTAACTTATAACTCATAATTTACTTTTTTAAGAATCATAATATTTATAACCATTCTAAAATTAAAATGACAGATATATGACAAAACAATGGGTGGTTGGTGTGATACTATATAAAGCACTCAATTCCCGTTTCTAACCACACATCAAACTACACACAAGTTTGATTGTCCTAGCTTTGAGCAACATCATGAAGATCTCCATTCTCTTTAGCATAATCTTTGCTTGTGGTTTTCTTGGAAATGTTGTTTCAAATGCTAATTCTCTTCCATATGAAGCTATTTTTAACTTTGGTGATTCTATAAGTGATACCGGAAATGCTGCTTATCACCACCGACCTATGCCTAGCAATAGTCCTTATGGTTCAACATACTTTAAACGTCCTTCTGGACGTATGTCAAATGGACGACTAATCATAGATTTCATAGGTATTTTTATTCTATCTCCCCCCCCCCCTCTCACTCTCTCTCTTTGGATATATTAAATAATATTGCCTTGATGCAATATATCTTAGAATCCACACATTGTTGATTACACTTACCTATTATCATTTTAATTGTAGCCGAGGCATATGGGATTCCAATGTTGCCGGCCTATTTGAATCTCACCAAAGGACAAAACATTAAGAAAGGAGTGAATTTTGCATATGCTGGTTCAACTGCACTTGATAAGAATTTTTTAGCACAAAAAAGAATCAACGTAGATGCAGCTGCTTTCTCATTGAGTACTCAACTTGATTGGTTTAAAAAACTCAAATCCTCCCTTTGTACAAGCAAAGAAGGTTTTACCAAAACCCCTTTAATAATTATTTTGTTGGACATTTGAAATTTTTTCCAATATGACTAACAATTGTTATTCCTTTTTATGATAGAGTGCGATAATTACTTCAAAAACTCATTGTTTCTAGTGGGAGAGATAGGTGGGAATGACATTAATGCAGTTATCCCATATAAAAATATGACAGAACTTCAGGAAATGGTTCCATCAATTGTTGAAACAATTACCAATACCACCTCTGTATGTTATATCAAATATATGTCAACTTCAATTTTATTAGTTTTGTTAATTTTGATTTAAAATATAATTGATTATAAATTAAATTTTATATTTGTTTTATGTATGCTAGAAATTAATAGAAGAAGGAGCGGTAGAGCTAGTGGTACCAGGGAACTTTCCAATTGGGTGTAATTCTGCAGTTTTGGCAATAGTGAATAGTGATAAAAAAGATGACTATGATCAATTTGGGTGTTTGATAGCTTACAATGCTTTCATTGAGTACTACAATGAGCAACTAAAAAAGGCTATAAATACATTAAGACAAAAGAGCACACATGTTAAGATAACATATTTTGATTACTATGGTGCTACCAAACGTTTATTTCAGGCACCACAACAATATGGTGAGTTGTGTTTATAGTTTATTTTATTAGATGAATATTATATATGTGATTGCTAATTTTGCAACCATTTATTCTTAACATGTTCATTAATTTGTGAAATAAAGGCTTTTCTTCCGGTAAGACTGAAACTTTCAGAGCATGTTGTGGAAAGGGTGAACCATATAATCTGAGTTTTCAAATAGCCTGTGGTAGTCCTGCTGCAACAATTTGCTCAGATCCTTCAAAACAAATAAATTGGGATGGACCTCATTTGACTGAAGCAGCATATAGGCTAATAGCTAAGGGACTAGTTGAGGGCCCTTTTGCTAATCCATCTCTCAAATCCCCTCCTTTCAAGATAGCTTAGAATTTAAGCATGGATGGAAATGAACAACAATAAGCTTTTGTCCATATGTTTTATGCATATATTTGTAACATGGATGACACAAGCAAAGTGTTGCTAAACAAACATCTTGTATTCCATGATGGACAATATATTATTAACTATTGTGTATTATAATTTGTATGTTTTGAAATAATATAGAGGATATGTTTTCTTTCAGAGGAGAAATAGGACCAAAATGAAAAATGAAGTGGAATAAATGATTATTTTTCAACACTTTCATCTTGAATCTCATTGTTTTGTTATCTTCACTACTCCAAAATGAAAAATGGGCTTATTTCTAAGTCTTATACAACTCTATTAGTCTAGAAAGAGTTCAACTTCACCAAGACAAGAAGAATCATTTGAAATGTTACTTTAACTTTCCCTCTGCTGGGTTGCAAATCCTTTTCTGGATAGTAGTTCTTACATTTTTAAAATTATCATTTTGCAATTAAAAGAAGGATGAGAAAAGGGAAATATTAAATAGATTCACTACCACAATAATGGATTTCATACCTTTGTTTTTGGGTACCAACAGTTATTCATAAGTTTAAGTTTTATATAGATGATGGATGTGCAATTGCAAACTACCAGTACTGGCACCAAAAGCGAAGTTCTTCATTTTCTAGCCTATTCTTTTCAACTGCTTTATAGCATTCATACACAAGTGCCCTGGTATTAAAAGATCAGACAATCAGTATAGCATATACATACACAAGTGCCCTGGTAATAAAAGATCCTATCATTGCGTATCCCTGGCATTGGCAAAAAGAGATAATCAGTTAAGCCAAACAAGATAACGTCCAACTTCCAAGAAACTGAAACTGAAGAAGAGTCATGGGTCTCAAAATACACCAATCATAAATTAAGCATGCTTTAATATTAGAGATCAAGCAAAAATTTTGATTAAAATAGGATTATGCAGAAAATTAGGTTCAAGACAAATTTAAGGCATAATCACACAGCGTTATGCTACTTACGAGGAAACATCACCTTGTGCAACGCAAATTGAAACCTAAACCAAACGAATATTTCTACAGCCTTGGACCAATCATGCCTACAAAAATCTTAATTAAAACAGCTAAGTTCAATACTTCAAAAAGAATGCTGAGTGTCAACAGAATACATATGTTAACTTGTTGTGAGCTTACTTATCTAATGCCTCCAGGTACTTCTGCTTCCTTATCTCAAAAAATATCTTCATAGAATACCTATTGCCATCCACTTTGGTGAAACCAGAGAGGTACCTCTCAACCTCGTCCCAATTACCATTGTGCACTTCATCCTCAAAATATTTCATGTTAAAGAAAAACCTAGACTCTTGCTCAAGCTTATTATTTTAAGAAAAAGTCAAATAATGTGATAAAACCTAATCAACACTAGAGATAACTAATGATAATAAAATTAATAATTAACAACAACAACAACAATAACAAAAAAGAAAGTGAAATGGAACAAGCCCCACCTGTGAACAGTTTCTTTGAACTTTTCCTCATCCAAAAACTGTAAGATCAAGAACACCAACTCCCTACTTAGAGATGACATCGTAACCGCCTCGTCTTCAATTAGACCAACACCAAAGTGAGCAACTATAGACTAGATCTGCGAGAATAACAAGTATTTTAAATAATGAGCGGTTAGAGAAATTGCAAGTTGACCACTTACGAAAAAATGGAGAAATGAAAATCCACACTGACAGTGGATCATTTGACTAGCCCCAACAAAGTATTTAGAGAAGAAAACCTTCCATGTTCGAAACATCAAACAAAAACAAGGTTTTTAGAGGCAAAAATGAAAGGGCAAAAGAAATTCAATGTATCCCATAAGATCAAAGGGAAGCATAGAAAGCAAATTTAGTCCCATGAGGGAAGAATCCAATATGCACGAGAAAAAAAAAATCAAAGTGTTCATAAGAGGAAGGAAACAAGGAAAAGTCGAAATTAAAATACATATAAAAGTTACATACTTTAAAGTAACAGATTCGGAAACGAGAAAGAGAGAGAAAGGGTTTGGAGAAACTCTCACCTTCAAAGCTCTCTCACACACACACATGGGAAGAAAGATCCCCGAATATAGAACGCACCACCACCACACCACAAGAAAAGACAGACCAGAACACAAAAGACCAAACCTCAGGGGAGTTGTTGTTGATGTCGTCGACGTCAATGTAGAGGACGGAGAGGCTGGCGATGTGACGGTGTCGAGCGTGCAGAGCGGAAATATTAATAATATATACCACACAAACTAATTGAAATATCATAATTACTAATTGAAACACACAAACTGAATAATATTAATAATATAATATATACCACATTTATATATATGCAAGTTATTCTTACATCTCATATCTAACTCAGAGTATGGTAATCTACGAAAGCATGTTTTTGAAAGATACATTACTAAGAAAGAAATCTCACTTAGAAATTTGCAAAGAACGATCTTTTGATCCAACAATAATATTAACATGTCTAGTCACAATTATTTCCCCAAAATTAATAAGTAAGCTACTTTATAGCATTTATTTGGTGTCTTTTGCTTCTAACATGTCTAGGCAAATACATCTATTTTCTCATCCACTACTCCATGCAAGTATTACTCAGGTTCCAAATGCCTACAAAAAAAGACAACACGTGTCCATTTAAAAACCATGTTTATACTTCAATGTACTACTAGTACTATTGTGCTTGAAAATTTAAATTTGTTGAGAACGGAAGAATCACGTTTGAGATGTAGAAGCTATAACTATTATGTTATGAAAAATAAATCTAAAACATATAAAATCACATGTGAAACATAAAACCAAACAATTTATAAATTAGTACCATATCATATTAGCAATCATTAAAGGAAACTGGAAAAGAAGGGTACCCAAATGTCCCTTCTATTGGGGCTATTGAATGGTGAGTCCACTGAGAGGGAAGCCACCTTGGTAGTCCAAAATTAGATATCTGCCACAATTAAATTAAAAAAAAACCATCAAAATCAATATTGTTAATAAACAGATTCAACTAAAACACAAAAGTAGAGTAGAAATTTGAAGAACCTTCGGTTCAAAATCTGCAGTTAACAAAATGTTTGAGGCCTTGATGCCCCTATGAATGGTCCTCCTCTTGCAGCTTTGTGCAATTAGTGAAGGCCACGTGCAATCCCTAGAGCTATCTTATACCTTGTTTTCCAATCTAAAGGAGGCAAGTTCTCATCTACAAGGAACATTTCACACACTTATAATTAAGACCCTTTATTTTTTCTTTTATGCAAACCAATACCATATAACAAATTGTGCAGCCCAAAATACAATTTAAGAAAACACTTCTTTTTTTCCTACTCTCTTATGTACCATGAATAAGAGAAGCAACATAATGTAAAGCTCTTCCACTATGAAGTTCCACAAATTCAGAGACAGACGCTGGGTTGTCTCTAATAATTGCAGCTAAGGACTCTAGACTAGCATCTCGCTGACTTAGAGAACAGTCAAGAAGGCTAGTAACTTTCTCTAAAACACCAGCATGGCATAATATAATTTGTTCCCCAATTGTCTTGCAAGAATGAATAACAATGCCAGCACCTAGCCCAATAAGATTTTCATTCTCACTTTTCAATAATGAAAGAAGAAATTGCATGTTTTCCTTTTGAAAAAAATCTTATTTTGGAGCTAGCATTGATTGATAAATCATTCGTAAAGAATGAGCAGCAGCACCTATAACTTGATAAGGAGAAAACAAGCAACTAAATAGCATTCCAAATGAAAAGAGCATTAAAAAAGAGAAAAATAATAAATGGGAAAAATCAGAGTGATGGGAAAACTTATTGTAGTAGTGCAAACATCTAATCAAATGCCAGTCTCAACTTATTGCAGACCTACAGTGATGGGAAAAATCATTGAGACTAACAATCAACAGATAATAAATGGGTTTATTAATCAATATTCAATAAGCCAGTTATGTCTGTCTATTTAACTAAACAAAGAATCTAATTTAATAGTTATAATTACAAAGCCCTCTCATAATGCAATGACTGGCAACCTATGGTATCAACAATCTCCTAGGTATGAGCTCCTCATGGCGCCAAGCACAAAATTCCCAAGAACATATCTACAAATGAAATAACAAGAGAATGTCAATTAATCTTTCCTTCATATTAAGAAAGTCAATAATGACAATAACATATAATCTTTCTTTCATATTAAGAAAGTCAAAAACACTTTCTTGTATTGCTTTTGCATAATCTAGAACAATCTGACTAGAGGAATTATGATATTCACGAGGCATGTCAACATAAACTAGTTCTTCCAAAGTACCACTTTCATACTTTATCTTGAAAAGCCGTGGAAGAACCTCAACAGTTACTTCTGGAAAAGAAAAACAAAATTGAGCATTCAGAAAGTGAATATCACAACTCAATCGTATTTACATATATTTGACAAATATTTTAAGATGAGAACATTCAAACAGTGAACAACCAAAAATAGACTGAGTAGGGAAATGCAGAAAAAATAACCCCAAAAAACACAACTTACCAAATCCACGGCCAAGTTTGCGATTACATATTTTGCAGTGCCATACATCCTGAAAATATTTAAAGAATTCATCTTTTAGGTTAAACTAATGTTTAGCATTAGTGAAACTACTATATCTAGTTCCTTGAATACCATAAACTATATGTGGCAACATTTAAGAAAATAGTCACCCACATCCTTCTACATTACAATATGACAATCACAACAAAGTACCATATTTTGATATTACGGTCTTCAAGCAATCACCTAAGCATAACAACTGAGTTACTTAAAACACAAGTTCAACAAACTACAATTACACAAGAGCTTGCCAAAAACCGGGCAAATTCACAATGCTCAACCCAGACAGTACTTTTTCAACCCCAAGTTCAAGGTCAAAGTCTTCACTATGATCCAACAGAAGCAAGTGGTGTTGAGTTTTACCAAACACAAGCCATACACCAAAGAAAACCAAAAGCAATAAACATTCTTTGATTCTGAACATTATAATTGCGCTACCTCCCTTAAATGAGCAACCTCCAAACAGCTCTCACATGAATCTCTGTACAACACATGATTTCTCATATCCAACCATCAACCAATGAACTCAATAATACCCAATAAACCAATCACATTAAAACAAAGCCCCAAAATTTCAGCACACTGAACACTTAAAAACTTGAAAATTAAAAGAAAGAAAGAGAAAAGCTTAAATCAAATTAAGACACACATCTCACACCAAAATCAATAAAACCCCAAGCTACAAGATCAGAATTACCATTTTAAAAAAGTTCAAGCTCAATTAAAAAAGGGAAAAAAGTGTAAAACATAAACTTCATAAAAGTGGCGACAAAAATAATAGTCGGCCAAAGCGTAGCTGAAGCCAATCAACGATCCAAGGCTACAAAAGAGAAGCGAAGAGACGGGGGGTAAAGTTACCATAAATGTCGGCGGTGTAGTAGACGAGGAGGAAGATCATGCTACCGAAGGCCCATGAGATGCCGAGAAGGCCAACGCCGTCGCATGGTCCGGTCTGTTTCTTGTGGCCGATGACAGTGACATAGAGGAAGAGGAGTGTGGCAATGAACTTAGCAATGAGGGCTCTGTAGAAGGACCAGAGCTTGATCTCAGGAACGTCGATGAGAGGGGCTGGGGGAGAGGTTTGAGGAAAGTGAGAATGATAGGGATTGAAAGGGCTGATGACGAAAATGGAAGCGGAATTTATCTTTCTCGTCCAAGGAGATTTTTCGAGTATTTAATTTTTAAGAATGCTAGGGTAGAGCTTAAGCGGGAAGAAGACTAATTATAAAGACGGTTGTAAAAACACCGTCTTTGAATATTTAATATTTAAGACGATTGTAATAAGACTGTATTTGAATACTTGATTTTTAAGACGGTTTTATTAAAATCGTCTTTGAACACGCACCTTCTAATACGGTTATATAATAACCGTCGTCGTACATCTTCTATTATTTACAAAATTGTCACCATCTAACATTTGAAGACGGTTTTTAGGGACTTAAAAGGTGCATTGTAAAAGACTATTTTTGTAGTAGTACTTATAAACATGAACAATATATTGTTGCTTTGTAATGACAAGAAATTTGATGAATTTCTTTATTTTTGTGTGTGTTCTCTAGCCATTCTCGAGACAAATAAATTGATTGTTCTAACTATACTTTAATTGAGGAAGAATTCATTGGTTTGTTAGCCTCTTTAACTAAAAGAACTAATGGGTTAAGATCCTCTCCGTTTCTTTCTGCCTTTGTTTCTTCCATTACTAACACAAAGCTTATGTCACTAGGAATGAAAAAAATGTATAAATCAATTAATGCAGTTTAATCGGACAACCTCTTTAAATTCTAAAGTTTATACCAATAAAGTGATAAATTAGAAATAAACGGTAAGTAAATCATTCAAGATTTTAAATTAATATCTATCATTTTTAATTTAGTTGAAATTCAAATTTTATTTCCTAATTGGCTTGAATAATACCAATTTTTTTTTATAGTAAATAGTCCCTTTATTTCCTTAACGTGGTAGGCATTATCACCATAGTCTTGAAACTAAAAGTATGTTAAATAAGTTTTTGAGATGTTAGTTAAGGCCCTAAACTTAACTAATTAGTGTCATTTTAATACCTAAATATATTAGTAATTTGACTCGACGGGTATATATTAGTATGAGTATGAGTATGTTTATCAACCATATGAGCTTATAAAAAACGTGGGTGTATGGCGGGTAGGTGGATGGGAGTGGAGTTTAGAATGGAGAAGGAGGTTGTTTGAATGGGAGAAGTCTCAAGTTGTGGAACTTCATCAAGGCTTAGCAACAGTTACAGTTAACGGTGATCGTGAGGATCAATGGAGGTGGGAGTTGGATTCCACGGGTAGCTTCAATGTTAAGGTGGCATATCAAGCTTTGCATATGGATATAGTGGGATCACAACCTAATGAACCTATGGATGTGTGGAAGAATTTGTGGGGGGTGAAGGCACAACCAAAGGCGTTATTCTTAGTGTGGAGGATCTTCTTGAATAGGTTGCCCACAAAGGATAATCTTAGAAGGAGGAATGTGATGGAGGGAGGTGCAATTTTTGTGGAGGCCGTGAAGAATCCATATCCCATTGCTTCTTTTCTTGTGGCCGAATCATGGATATTTGGAAAACATGTTATTCATGGATTCATGTGTCAACGGTTCTACCAAATTCACCCGAAGAATGCATCGATTACAACGGTTCTACCATATATTTTCTTTCAACCACTGGGCAATTACACCGGGTGAATGCATCTCAAGGTTGTGGTGCATAAGACTTATAAATATATAGCTCAAACTTGTTATGTATTTAAGGTTAAATTATTATTTAGATCCTTTAATTTATTTTTAATATTCAATTAGATTCTTTAATTATTAAGTAATTTAATTGAATCTTTAATTATTTAAAATAATTTAATTGGATTATTTCTGTCAATCAAATATAAATATCATTGAGAGATCATTGAGAGATCCTTTATTATCATTCATATATTATTATCCGTGCCGATTAAGAAAAGAAAAAAGAAAAGCATGAGTATGTTTATACCAACCCTGCCTCGTATGTAGATAGGAAAATAAATATCTATTTGCTTCAGACGCTATTACCCATGTAAAAATTCGAATCTAACTCGTAAAGCGTTTTATCTGATGAATACATGCAACTTTAATAGTATAATTTTATATTCTAATTCTTTGTGTAACCCAAATACGGAAGTTGAAATTGTAAACAAATTCGAATTGCGTGTACCAAATTGACTAGAACTGTTAAGTCCGCTCCTATTTTTCTGGTTTGAAAACAGAGAAAAACTAGGTGAATATATAAGACTGGTCCAAACAAGTTTTTCTGTTATTTTATTCTTTAAAAAATGCAATCAAACACAGCTCACGATGCATATTTCACTTCTGAATATATGATTAGCCAAACAAAAACAAACCTTCTTTCTATCAATGTTCGGTATTATCGACTAAGATATGATTTGACACAAACAGTTGTTTTTAATTATAACTTATTTTGAATAATTTGTTACGACTTATGAAGAACAATGAATAATCTCAATATAACTCTCAAAACATGAAGATCACTGTAATGAAGACAACACGTAATTATTTTTGTAAAAAGTTTCTCCTTTTTCTTTTCTTTACGCTTAGCCATTGTTGGACTAATGGAAAAAAATGAATATATTGTGTCTTTCCATCATTTTCTGTACGCAAAAGAACGGAAAGTCAATGGCATACCATAAAGCAATTTAGAGATTATATTGGTATTTATTAATTGATTGATTATTTGTAATCATATTTTTTTATTTACAAAATTTGAACTAAGATCTTATTTAAAAAAAATGAATTCAAGAAGTGAATTACTTGTTTGTCAATGAAAATCAATTAATTACCAGCTTCTGATTCATAATTTAGTAACGAACAAGGAAAACTAAACTACCAAGCAGCATGGAAGAAGTTGACCACCGTAAATGTGCGAGCTGTACAACATAAAACCGCGGGCAGAGTGTAAAGTGAGGACTAACTATAAACAAACACAAGCGTGGCGGGAATCAAACCCCAAACGCCCCACCTCGCGAGTGTATTCCACGCCCCCAACCTTCACATTACTGTCCAAAGTGTTGAATAAAACCCTCTCTTTTCTCTCCCATAACGAAAAATCAAAGATGAAAGATTCAACAGAAACAGATGCTATCAGCGATTCCCTTGAGCTTCTGAGTACCTTCCTGGACTCGGAGCTCCCGAGCGTGAGAAACTTCAAAGGGAAATGGTCACTCGCCCGAGTCAAACTCACCCAACTCCAAACCCACCTCACCGATTTCTCCGCCGAGTTCCCCGACGCCTCCACCACAAACCCCCTCTCCCTCCACCTCCTCCACTCAATCTCCAAAACCATAAACGACGCCGTTTCGCTCTCCCGCACATGCCAAACCGAAACCCTCCCATACGGAAAACTCAAAACCCAAAGCGACCTCGACTCCCTCCTCGCCACCCTCGACCGCCACGTCAGCGACTGCGACATCCTCTTCCGCAGCGGCCTCCTCCTCGAAAACAACGCCGTTTCCGTTTCCGTTTCCGTTTCATCGAAACGCGAAGCCATCCGCTCCGAATCACGTAACCTAATAACCCGTCTCCAAATCGGGTCGCCCGAGTCCAAAGCCTCCGCGATGGACTCCTTATTGGGCCTTCTCCAAGAAGACGACAAAAATGTGACCATCGCGGTGGCCCAGGGAGTCGTTCCCGTGCTCGTGCGCCTACTCGATTCCTCCCCCTCCGACACTAAAGAGAAAACCGTCGCCGCCATCTCAAAAGTCTCCACCGTGGAAAGCGCCAAGAGCGTGCTTCTCGCGGAGGGCTTGCTCCTTCTCAACCACTTGCTTAGGGTTTTAGATTCCGGAAGCGGGTTCGCTATTGAGAAAGCATGCATCGCGCTTCGGGCGCTGAGTTTGACGAAGGAGAACGCTAGGGCGATTGGCTCTCGCGGCGGAATCTCGTCGCTTTTGGAGATTTGCCAGGCTGGCACCCCTGGTGCACAGGCTTCTGCCGCCGCCGTGCTGCGCAACCTCGCCGCCTTTGAGGAAATTAGGGATAATTTTGTTGAGGAGAACGCGGTGGTGGTTCTTATTGCGTTGGCCTCCTCGGGGACCGCGGTGGCGCGTGAGAACGCGGTCGGGTGTTTGTCCAATTTGATTAATTCGGATTCTTCGTCGGAGGAGACCGAGGGTTTGTCGAATTTGAGGGTTACGATGGTGAAAGAAGGTGGTGTTGAGTGTTTGAAGAATTACTGGGATTCAGGGACTCAAATTCAGAGTCTTGAAGTTGCTGTTGTAATGTTGAGACATTTGGCTGAAAGTGGTCCAATTGGTGAAGTTCTTGTTGGTGAAGGTTTTGTTCAGAGGCTTGTTGGGGTGCTGAATTGTGAGATTTTGGCGGTTCGGATTGCGGCGGCAAGGGCGATTTATGCGTTGGGATTGAACAGTGGGAGGGCGAGGAAGGAGATGGGGGAATTGGGGTGTGTTTTAGGTTTGATTAAAATGTTAGATGGGAAGGGTGTGGAGGAGAAAGAAGCTTCTGCAATGGCATTGTCGGTGCTGCTGATGCACCCGGCGAATCGGAGGGTTTTCCGCAAGGACGAAAGAGGGGTTGTGAGTGCAGTTCATCTCTTGAACCCTTCGTTGCAGGGGTTGGATAAGAAGTACCCTGTTTCGTTGCTGGCTTTGCTTGTTCATTCCAAGAGTTGCAGGAAGCAAATGGTGGCTGCTGGAGCCTGTGTATATACGCAGAAGCTTGTTGAAATGGATGTTCCCGGGTCGAAGAAACTCTTGGAGAGCCTCGGGCGTGGTAAAATTTGGGGTGTTTTTGCTAGACCCTAGAGATGATCTTCGATTTCTGTAACATGAAAGCCATGATTATTCATTACATTGATCTGTATGCATGATAGGCGTGTTCAGGTTTTTTTCTCTTCTTCTTTTTCCCTTGTAATTATTGATTAATAATTGATGTTTGTATGTAGAGAGGTAGTGCGTTTTTTTCTAATGATTTTATCTGAGTACTTGTGTTCATGTTTAGGAACAATGATATAAAAGTACATGATTTTGCGATCAGTGGTAGAGTACAGCCTATCCACTTAGCTAAGTTTGGTTGCATATAGCGTAGGGATAGTACATAGTTGATTGCTGAAATACTACTTTGCATACAATGCTTTTTACTTGTAATCAATGAGGTTGAGTATGTTCAGATTGAAATGTGATTTCTCAAGTATCATTGTTATTTGGATATATTTTATGGAGACCTTAACCTTTCTGTCAGGTTTGGCAAAAAAATTTGTCTTAAATGCCACGCATACAGTAAATTTTACCTGACTGTTATGTGGAATATTTTGCTATCAAGCCCAACGAAATAGGTAAGCTGATGTGGCGCAAAATTAGTGGTCACATATTTTGTTACAAGCACTAGCGAAATACGCGGTCCACAACGGGCGTCCACGTGGTGTCCCACGTATTTCGCTTGGGCCCCAACAAATTATGTATAAATTACGTCTACATGACGGTTATAACTTTTGATAGGAATGTTCGATTGAAGCATAGTTTGTGTCAAAACGCTCGAAGTTGAGAGAGGAAGGCATGGGCAAATCCTCGAATTGGTCAACTATTTTTTCCAAAAAAATGTCTCTAAGTACCTCAAAATTAGGATTTAATCTTCAATCATCCAAAATTTTTCTTGTTTTTCTACTTTTTTAATTAATTAATTAATTAATTTAATGTTATTTTTTATTTTTTTATTACTTCTCTTAATTTCAAGAATTTTGACATATCGTATGTCTTAATCGGACATTTCTATTAAAAGTTGTGACCATTTGAAGTTTATATAATATAATACATATCATCACCAATTCCTGCTGCGAAATCCGTAAACTCTATCATGTGGTGATACGTAAATTGGGGAATATGACACGTGTCAAACTACACGTATTTTGCTGTGCACCATAGCGAAATTTGTGTAAGCTGCCACGTGTCCTGCCCGTTTTTGCCTGGTCACTGACTCATTGACCACATATTTCGCTGGTGCTCGTAGCGAAATACGTGGCCATCAGTTTTGTGCCACGTCAGCTTGCTTATTTCGCTAGGCTTGGGAGCAAAATACCCCATGTGACAGTTTGATAAAATTTATTATGCGCATGACATTTAGGCAAATTTTTTTGCCAAACGTGGCACAAAGGTCAAGGTCTCTATTTTATGATGAAAAAGATTGAAGTTTTTTCCTTTCCTTTTTTTGACAAGTGAAATGATAAATTGATTAATTTACTCAATTTCATATTACTAAATAACTCATTTTTGCGGCCCATTTGATAATACATATTGAATTTGTGACGATAGATTTTATTTTTCTGCAAAATACCTCCATAACAAGGGGTGAGAAATTTTAAGTATAATTAATCTCGGATTGAATATTTTTCCATAACCTGTCAAAAGTTTGTGAGAATATATCGATTATACCATGAAGTCAAAAGTTTCAATTACAATAATTTTTCTGGTTCGAATTAGAAAATAATCTTTTTATATATGTAAGGATAATGTTGCATACAATATCATAACGTGAAGTCTCTTGACATACATTGAGATAAATAGTTTTTTTTACTACATTAAAGAAAAGAAAAGAGGGTGAGCAAAATAAACAGCCTCTTTATAATAGGTACTTAATTTATTTTTATTTTTTTTTACATTAAAAAAGGGAAAACAAAGGTATTAAACGAAATAAGATAATAGTTTCATTGAGAAATAATATATTTCTATTTTTTTTTACCTTTCATCTTTTGCAACTAATCTAAACATAAAATTGGTGAAGATATGATCTTGTTATCGATCGTAGGATTGATTCTGTAATATGCTGTCGACAGCAGCTGTGATTTTTGCACAATAATTCCGGAGCAACGCCAATGTGAATCATCCAACACCTGATTTTAAATGAACAAGATGAGTTGGCAAAACTTGGCTAATTTATTTATTTACCTTTCCACATATCATAAATGATTTCACACGGGCGTGTAACATGTTCATGGAAATCCCAGGACTCAGATCATCATTGATATAAGGTGCCCTTTGTACTTTTACGTGTGTGACAGATCCTTTATCCTTATAAATTTCGTATTTTGGCTATCTTGGACGTTGCTTTCTCGGGCTATTTCATCATTATTTACTTTCCATAGATGTCTACATCATTCCTGTTCTTAACATGAATTCATGAGTAAATGTTTCTCTGGCTTTGCCCGAATAGTGTTTGATTAGATTATTGGTGAGGGTTGGATACTGTGGGAATTTCCTCAAAGTCTTTTTGGTGGACGGTGATATAATTGTCTGTGAAACCCATGTGCACTTGTTATTGACCATGTGCATATGGTCTATGGGATTGCCCTAAACTGCAGTCATGTTGTCTATTTTGTTAACAAATTAGGACCCTACCTTAATCTCTTCCCTCAGCCTCTAGACTCTTGGGCTTGTCCTTAAGTCTTTAATCAATTATCTGTGGAAGACCCCTGCTAGTGAGAATCAACGAACTGCATTTTCCTTGCTGCGTTGTCATTTTCATAACAAATCCAATTTGGTATAAAATACGAGTTTATGGTGACAGCTATATATGGGGGAATCTTCAAATTCCGTGGACACTTCTTAATATACTATACTATATATAAAAGTTGTATCCCAGCTGAAAATGTACACTTCCCTAGAATTACAGTTTCCATGCGTGCCAACTGTATGACCCAGATGAAATAATAAAAAACCTTGATCTCTGTATCTGTATAGCCCAAGTTGCCTTGTCTATGCCCGGTGTTCACAGTGCATTCACCTTCAACTTGAAGAAAGAAGTGATGAATGAAGGGGTTGGGTCATACTCATAGGTGAGGAAAGTCCGAAATTGCTGCCACGTCACCAAAGCGAGCAGAAAAGTTGGAACAACTTTTAAAATTTAGACTTGCAGCAATAAGTGAGTTCGACTTTTTAAATCATTTAAATTTTGTTTGGTGGATAATTACTTTTTTAAGAGATCCTTTAGTGATTAGTTGAGTAATTATAATTTGATAAAATTGATTTAAGCTTGTACATTGTGGGTGTTTGAATCAACCTTGTAAAACTGATTTTTAAATGATGTGAACATTTAGATGTTTTTATTATAAAATCAAGTTAAAAATAAAATTAATTATAAAATTTTGAATTTAATACAGAAATTATTTAAAATTATTTCAATACAAAATTAATTTTATACCTAAAATTTTAAACTTTTTTCTAACATAAAATTAAACATATAAAATATATCTAAAATTAATTTAAACTAAACATTAATTCTCCAAATATTAAATTAAACACACTTTATAACTACTCAAGTAAGTTAGTCTCAATATGTCATTAGCATGATGTGGGATAGTTTGACATATCATGCTTTCTCCCAATATAATTAAGAGTTTCAGACCTTGATTCATAAATTGATCTCTTCAAAAGATGTAAGCAAGGGAGATCACATAAAAGGTAGATTTAACTTTCCAGGCTGCAAAAACAAGTACTCCTACTAAAATCATGTGGGAAGCAAATAATGATTGCTCTCTTATTTGCCCTTGGTTGAAAGAGATATGTCGGCTAGCTTAGTTTGGTAAGTTCACAGGATTACAGTTAATACCGCACAGGAACCAATAGAAGCAAATAGATAGTGGTCCACTGCTTCCTTCAATTCTCGTTACTCGCGCAGTTAGGTGACATTACTTACTTTCTGTGCAATGTGCATGCATTGATTACAATTTGAGGCTGTAAAATGAATTTTTCCTCCTTTTTGTTTTTTGTTGGATTGAAATTTGAGGAAGAGGAGATGACCTCAGTCTAAGAAAGAATATAGGTAAGACATTTTAATTCTTAAGATTTTAAAAATCCTCCGTAAATATTTGATTTTGTAAAATGTAACATGGAGATAAAAAAATAAAGTAAAAATAAATAACGTTTTACAAAATTAAGGATTAATAAAAGGGTAATTAAAATAAGAAAATAGTAGACAGTGTAAATTAAGAATTAATAAAAAAATCAAAATAAATAAATCTTCACAAAATTACGATTAAGGAGTATCATTTAATTATATGTTGTCATATATGTCAAGTTGATTAATCATTACTCATTTATTTATATTTTAATTATCTTAAAAAATTATTTCTACAATAATTTTTAGACTTAAATTCAATTTGCTCTTCTCTCTTTTGTCAAATTTATAATTTTGGTATTCTCATTTCAAAATAAAAATATTTGATCCTTTTATTTTTTTTAAAAGAAAAATACAATTTTAGTTTAATCTTCAATTTTGTCAATATTTATTTATATTATTTCTTATATTTTAATTAATTAAATCATTTTTTGATGATACCTTAAATGAATATGTTAAATTTAGGGTTCAATTGAATATTGACAAATTAAGGATTATACTAAAATTAAATATACTTTTTTGTTGGAGAAATACGAGAGAGATAAATATTGGGGAGATCTATACTAATGAGCCATGAGCAAATTATACAATTGAACTCGACATCATACTTTAACCCAAAAACTTAAAGTTTAGGTTTATGGGTCTTTCATTTACTTATATGGTACTCATCTTTCCATTTTTACCCGATGTGAGACTTCACCTCACACTTGTATTCCAACAATCTCTCTCTCAACTGTGAGTTTCTTTCACATGGTAGTCTCCCCCTCAAGCAAAAGTCATTTTCATTCTACGAGTATCTAATGGTAGCCCTTAGAACTTTACCACAGGTGCCCCGACTCGCGTAGCCATTGTCGTCAACATGCTCTAATACCTCGCATCGTCACAACACCTGCATGACTCACTGCCTAGCCTCCGTACATGAACTCACCCGCTAGGAAGACTTTGGATACAAGAGACCCAATGTCCATTGATCCACCACCATTATCTTACTTGTGTGAGTTCGGTCACCACATCGTACTATCAGCTTCGATACCAATTATTGTGAAACGGATAGGGGTTAACATCGGGGAGATCTATACTATTGGGCCATGAGCAAATCACATACGTAAACCTAACAATGCACTTTAACCCAAAACTTTAATGCTCAAGTTTATAGGTCTTTCCTTCACTTATATGGTGCTCAACCTTTTCATTCCTATCAGATATAAGACTTTACCTCACACTTGTACTCTAACAATCTTTCCCTCAAGTGTGAGTCTCTTTCACATGGTAGTCTCCCCCTCAAACATAAGCCATTTTTAATCCACAAGTATCCAATGGTGGTATAGGAAATTGAAAAAAAAAGGCAAAAAATTAGAAAAATTAGATATATATATATATATATATATATATATGTGGAAAACAAGACAAATTCTTTACAATAACACTAGAAACAAATGGAAAAGGGATGTAGTGTAGCTTGGTAGTGCATTTGTTTTTGGTACAAAATGTCAGGTTCAAATCTTGTCATCCTTGTCCCTAACCATTACTTATTATATGATATTCCATATTATATATATTTATTATATGAGATGAGCAATAAAATAAGACCAATTGAAGATGAATTCCAATTGGACATACATATTGAATATATATATATATATATATATATATAGTATATACATGCAAAATTAGAGCTTACTTGTGGCTTCCCTAGCATGCCTAGTCATTATTATCAACATACTCTAGTATCTTGCACTGTCACAACATTTGTAGGACCCGTTGCTTAGCCTCCATGTTTGGACCACCCATAAGGAAGACTTTTAATACAAAGGATCCTCATGTCCATGGATCAGTCGCCACCATCTTACTTGTCCAAGCTGATCACCACATCGAACCATCGACTTTGATACCAATTATTGTGAAATCGAGAGGGGTTAACATAAGAGAGATTTACATCAATGAGCTATGAACAAACCACATACGTAAACTCAATACCACATTTTAACTCAAAATCTTAAGACTCAGGTTTATGGATCTTTTCTTCACTTATATGATGCTCACCACCTTTCCATTCTTGTCTGATGTGAGACTTTACCTCACACTTATATTCCAACTTGTTTTTAAAATAATTAGACCATTGTATGATATCTAGCTACAAGTAATTATTATTAGTCAGAAACTATATGCTTTTTGGGGGATAAGATAAGCATTTCTGGAGAGGAACCCTTCCCCCTTTTTCAAAAAGATATGAGTATAATGGAAGACAAGATAAAGCAAAATAATTAATGATTAGTTGTAATGATATCATATAAGATATATCATATTATCCTGTGGATAGTTTAAATTTTAGCTTATCTAGTGATCTTCAATTTAAATTTTAGTTATGCAAATACGTTGAATACTCTAAAAGAAAACTTTGTCATTCATAATAAGTTGATATAAAAATTTAAGTTGAAATTCAATTTCAACTTTTCAAACCACTTAAGTAGCTAATTTTTTCATGTTGTAGAATCCTTACTCATTATCTCGAGGGAAGGGGGGCTACTCAAGTCAGATTCTTTTATACAATTAAATTTATTGGTTTGGATGAGAAGACAGAGAAGAAGAAACAAATCTTTTGTAATGCAACAAAACAACAATATCTTATCCAACTAGGTGAGGTCAGCTACATCGATCACACGACACCGTTCAATACGGTCAAAAACTAAAGTTCAAAAATACTAGGGCATACAGAGTACAATATAATTTAATGATTTTTTTTCATTGTCTTTTTTGGTCTTCCTCTTCTTTTCCTCCAACAAAAAATCTTTTATAATAAAGAAATAAAATAAGTAATTGAAGATGCATTTTTCTCTTTATTTGTTTAAATTAAGATAATAAATCAAGAAAAAAAGAATTGATTTTTTCTTTAATTGTATAAAAAGGTAAGGTGAAGTAAAATACAATTATATAAAACTACATATACATTCGTTCGTTTCATTATATAATTATCTAATGATGAATTAGTTTATTAAATATAAATAAAATAGGATAATTTTTAAAATAACGAATATGATAAAATAAGTAAACTGTATAAGTTTATTCAGTCCTATTGACTTGGCAAAACAATAAAGTAAAATAAGATGACTTATCCTGTCTTACTTTTCTTATTTTGACTACCAAATAAATATTAGAGTTGAACTAAGTTTGAAAACAATAGAAGTGGTTCATTCATTTGCCCTAACATACTGCTCTAAAAACCTTCATTCCCTGTGTTTAGCTTATATTTTACTCTGTATGTCCTAATACCTATACTAGTCTTACTTTTGAAGCTCAATGCAGCTTAGAGAAGAATGTATGAGTGGGCTCTCTATGATGGAGTCGCTAAAATGGTTACAAGTAGTTCCTCTTTCTCACATGGGGGTTTCTACTCTAGCACTCTTTTGCCTTTGAATTAATTTGACAAAACTGTGCGTCTTCATGCTTATATTGGATAGAGAGGGGTTTTGAACAGAGAAGGTAAATGAAAAAGAAATGCAGTGAGGAGAAAATTAACCAGCCCTACGCTGTCCAAAATAGTTGTTTCAATGAATAAATAACCACCTTAGTCCCTAAAAGTATTATTTCTGAAACTAATAAAACATTAAATGAGTCCCTAGGATATCAAATAAATCCCTAAATTTAATTATTTACTGCCATTTTATTCCACAAATATATGTTAATATTAACACAGTCACACGATTTTTTTAAATTAGGATTCATGTGATTGTCGATTTATACTTTCAAGGACATTTTTTTAGTTTCCTTCAATTCATAGACTAATGTGATTATTTACTCTTTTTCAATATTAACTCTTCTCATTTGTCACACTCTTCCAGTATAAGCATAATGGTATTTCTTGTTCGGCCACGGCACCTCAGGCCTCTTTTGTGCCATCTGATGGACAGTAGTAGGAGAGCATAAGCACACTCGTTAAGGGTCAAAGCAAGTGCTATGATTCAAATATGAACATCTACAATCCAAATTTAGAAATTCTTAGTTACATGGAGGCAAATGGCCCCAGAATTGAAAGAAATGAATTGTATACGTACATTATTTACAACTATATATACAAAAATCACTGAGAGACAGCGGCATTTCAGCAGCTGATGTCGAAGTATTTTGGATTTGAAGGGTAATGATATTCCACATGTAGCTGCGACATGATATAATAATCATTAGAAAAGATAAGAATGTGAGAAATAGGGAACCAGAAAGTGGCAAATTTTCCATAGGTGATGCTTCTAGAACTAGATTTGAAATCATATTAAAGTAAAAGTGCAATGTTCTTCAAGAAGATTAACATCATTTATTTAGCTCAAGACAGACTGTTAACTGAACGTTCATTAGTGAAGATACCTAACTATCAGTGCTTTGTGTAGTCCTGATAGACAGAAACACAAAGCAAAATAACTTGCAAGATTGAAGCAAGTATTTAACCACTCATTCAGATTGGTACGGTCTCGTTATTAGAGTTGTAAAACATCATCCAATCATCGACTCAGTCAAGCTATTAAGCTACTCATTCAATGAATGAATCACTAGTTGAACCACACACATATAGAGATTTAAAAGATCACAGGTTCAATTACAAGTTTACAATATGCTGAAAAAGTCAAATTTGTGTCAAATTTAGGCTTTCTTTCATCAAATGTGAAGCTAGCACTTTTTCTTATGTCATTTAATTATTTTCCTTATCTTTTAGGTTTTGAGCATCTAGATTTTTATGTGACCCGCAAAATTCCCCTTAAATTAAAAATAAAATTCTATATAACAGTTGTAAGACCTGCAATATTATATGGAGCTGAATGTTGACCAACACATAGGCAACATGAGCATAAAATAGGGGTAGGAGGATGTTAAGGTGAATGTATGGTTATACGAAGATGGATAAGATAAGAAATGAAGATATTCGACGGAAGGTAACAGTAGTACCGGTGAGTGAAAAGATGAGGGAGCATAGATTGAGGTGGTTTGGGCACGTAATAAGACGACCCTTGGATGCTCCCGTAAGAACAATAGTCTGTTATAAGAGCTCGACACAAAGAGAGGTAGAAGTAGACCGAAACTTACATGGTGAAAGGTAATTAAACAAAACTTAATGGAGTGAGATATAGATTGGCGAAAAGTGTGTCTTAGGACGAAATGGAGAAAAGTTATAAGCTTAGTGGAGGGTTAGACCTATTATTATCTCTGTTCCAAACAATCTTTTTTTAATTATTTTCCTCTTCTTTTTTCCCTTCTTTCATCCTTTTTATTTTACCTTTTTTTTTTCAACTTTCTCTTATCTATCATTGGGTTCATCTACCACCGACCCCAATTAATTTGGGTTAAAGGATGTTGATCTTTTAGATTTTGAGCTTTGATTTTTTTTTTCCTTTCATTATAGGCAAAATGATGTCATTTCAAGTTCTTCTTATTAGGAATATGGCCAAATAGATATTTTGGTCAGGTCAACTTGTCCACAATAATCACCAATAAATGGTGAAACCAGTCAAGCCAAGTCACCCCCCGTTTTATTAATATCACAGTTTGAACCGATCGGTTCAGTCCGGTCTGCATTTAGTAACTATGCTCATGGTTACCCAACAATGATTTCTAAGGACATGAAATGTACAATGAGCCACATATTTCCCAAGCTATTAGTGCATGAATGCATTAAAACCACTTCACATTATATATTTACATACCTTGCCCTCATCAGAATCTGAATGACGTTGAGGAAACACTACCCTCATATCATCATACAAGTAGAAGCTTCTTTCATGTTCAATGTCCACAATATTTCTCATATCAGCAGAGATAGGGCCAGATTTGCACTTATGAACAGACCTTGAACGTCTCTTAGGCAAGGGGCACATAAAGCGAAGGTGAAGAGCATAAAGCAAAACGCCTGTGTTAAAAGCATTGTCAATTGAACCATGTAAAAATTTGTCTTCATTAATGAGGCATGCTAAATTGAGCTAAAGTCTTCTTCCTTACCAGCCTTTGAACATGTAAAACTATCAAACTCTCCACATTTTGAGGTGAGAAGATCTTTATCTCTGTTACTGGTGACTGAGATCAACGAAGACTTGGCATCAGCTCTGGTGTCAGAATCTGTTTGGCTTTCCTTACCCATCATAGACTTTGATCTAGACGCAGTTAAAGTGACCTTTTGCCGCAAGAATGTCTACTTTAGAGGAATACAAGCAAAGCTCATTAAACATGGAATTGGTAAAAAAAAACTAGTATAAAACACTAAAACAGTGTATAGAAAGGGGAAGAAATAACAAGCACAGATTATTCATATTTAAATAAAACATTCAGTTTCAGATTAATTTAACAAAAGCAGGTTTCAGTGCTTAGCCCAAAAGGTTTTGCAGACTGACCATGCAAGGCATGGTAAGGCCAGGTACAATTTAATTTACTAAATCTTATAGTCCATATAAGAACTTGCTCATCTCTATTCAACATAGGCAGACGCACTAACAAAAATTTATGCAATTATATATCAAAGAAATCCTTAACTAACAGCTGTTCGAACACAGATCACACCAGTCTTGGCCTTTAACATTGAGGCCAAGGTATATTGCAGTCTAGTTACACCAAGTTGCTCCAATTGGCCATTGTACTCCCTTAAACTCGGATTGTACCCTATCATTTACATCTCTGTTTTCATTATGATTGGTTTCACTATTACCTAATTTGCTCCAATTGTATATCATATCATTTACATCTCTGTTTCCATATAAAAGTATTTTTATGATGTGAATGATATATGAAGACAAGATTACACATTTAGTATCTTACATCTATATTCAAAGCTAAATATATAATGCAGCTTAAAATTTTCAATTAACACTGTCATGAACCAACTCTCGCAAAAGCTTAACATAATCTTACATGAGTGATTCGGGCTTAAAGCAAGCACAATTGTCTTATCTTTTGCTGAAGTTCAATTTTTATCCGAAGAATGGGGGAGGAAAGGGTTGAACTATAGACCATTTGGTCATAGAGACTTGGATACCATGTCATGAACCAACTCTCCTAAAAGCTTGAGCTGTTGGTTGAGAGTGCATGAATGATTTTCATCATTATTTCTCTAACTAATATAAAACCACGTAACCCCATTGTCCGGAGGCTCCACGCTATGCGCAGGTAAAGGGGAGGGATATTGTACGCAACCTTACCCTTGCATATGCAAAGAGGCTGTTTCCGAATTCGAACCCATGACCAACAGGTCACCAAGACACAACTTTACCGTTGTGCCAGGGCTCTGAAAGAAAAAAAAAAAAAAAAAAAAGCAAGATGAGGATTCTGACATGCAAATCGATTGTTGCATGCTAATAGAACTTTGGATGTGATATATTCACCCAATCCTACCTTGGTACCAGCTGGCATGTCACTCAAATCATAATTGCAAAAAAAGGTATGGATAGGTGTCCTCTCTGGATTGCTGAGAACCTGCATTTAGGTCAGTCAATTTGTCACACACAAATTGGTACAACTACGTAGAATTCCACACATGAACACAGAATATAATTGAGAAACTAGACAGCCAGTTGTTTCCACACAGCACCATAACTCATGTTAAACAAAGACCATGAGCTATTGATCAACCATCATAACTTTTATCAACCTTCCTCAGGCAATTGTCATCCTAGCAATACTAATGATCACGAGTAAGTTACAGTATAAACCCAGATTGCTGACGGTAAGAAGTTAGTTTCATTATTAGTATCTATGCAGTGAATCAAGATGCCCAGATGGATAATGAACACTTGGTAACTAATCATGCATCCAGAACCAGACCAAGCTGGTGCCGGTAAAGTCAGTTTCATTCTGAAATTAAATTATTGATGATAATGTACACCTGAATTTTTAGAATTACAAGCTAATTGTTTGGAGCAAAGTTTCAGATTCATCGTGAATCAGATGTGAATATAGTTCAACATTTCTCCAAGATTTGTGGTCCACTAGTGATAAATCAGGAACTAATTTAGCACCCTTTCCTTTACACACCATGTGTCAATTAGTCACTTCACTTCTTTCAAAATTCAAATCAAAGTTGGCAGTTGTATAATGCTACCTTGTCGAGTTTTATGCATCAAGTCTGCAACACTTTGCATAACCATTTTCTTCTTACATATACATATAAATGCATTTATAGTTAGAAGGGGGAAATTATGTTCTCAATTTAACTTTAACGGTCTTATAGTGAATTACCAGTTGAATACGTCCTTTCATAGGTATACGTATACGGGGCTTTTCAGATCGCGATTCATCCATGCTAAGGGTTCTCTGAAATTTAGCAACTCTAGACTTGCCTGATAATAGCTTTCCTGAAAGATTAATTGATGAATAATAAAGTAAGTACTTGTCTCCATCCACGCTGGTTACTGAAAATGGTATTTTTTGTGATTGAGGTGAGAAATTGCCGCCAGTTACATTCAGCAATGCAAGAAAGCCTTCAATTTTCTGCAAATAGAAGCCACAACAATTATAAGAGTAAAATAACAGAAAGGTCATTAGGAAACTAAAGCATAAAGTAGGAAGCCTGTATATGAGAATAATGCCAACCTGACTAACTTTCCCAGATAGTAGGCGACCAGATAACAAAGATTCCTCAAATGAACCAACCAAGGACCTTCTAATTGGCAGTCTACTCATAGTTCCACATAACTTGGCATCCCGAGGAGGAAAGCTACCAGAATGAGTCCAATACTCTTTCATATCAATCATGTTGTCAGGAGTAAACAGGTCAGACTTTTGCTGCATATTGTTCAAATTGAGCTGTGATTTACTTGGTATCTCCTGAGCTGATAAAATGCCTTGACAAGTTCTATCAAGTGACTGTTCCACACTATTAAAAGTAAAATTGTCATCATCCATGATAACATCAATATTTCTGCATTCTCCCAAATTTTCATTTTTAGAAGATTTTTTACCCAGAGGAGACAAAGGGAAGGGAGGTGATGACACATTTTTTTGTGGTATAGACAATGCAGCTGTTTGGGACCTTGTTTTAGTTGTTTCTTCATAAACATTACGTATTGGAGAGGATTTAAAATGCTTATAAGACCATGGCTCTGCACGTTGGTGATGACTAGATACAATATGGTTTATAGTAGAGTCATTACAGAATGAATTTGTAAATTCCTGAAAACTAGATGTAGACCAGATCATTGAGTGAATCTGATTGTTGTTTCCAATATGATCCTTCTTATACTCATGTAAAGCATTAGAATTATCATCACCAGCCTTTGAACGACTTTGATAAATACCAGCACCTATGTCTAGTGGATCACCTTCAAATTTATCCGCAAGCAGCATCCCATTCAAAGGTGACAATACCTGCTTTCTAACTTGAGACTCAGAAGCTTCAGTTGCATCACTGATGACATTAACCACAGTTGATGAATATCCATTTCCTCCGAAGCCATTAACACGAGGAGTTGATGTTCTAATTTGAAAACCTACAGTCCTAGAAACAGGTGTCTGCCTAGTTTTCTCCGAATTGACAGACAACTTGCTAATTTGTTCCATGGGGTCATTCTTCAACTTACTATCTCTACACATACTTGAAATATGTGATTCTTTTGAAAGCTCTAGAACATTTTTTTTTTTAGATTTAAGCACATCAATGTGCATGCAATTACCTAGGTCATCTCCAGCCAACAAGTTCACCTCATAGGTGCCTATGCTGGCCATTCTAGGTGCAGTTTGCACAAATGTGCCTGCCACTTCCTCGGCAGTGCAGCCTGAAGCCACCTGTGGCAACCCCATTTTTATTTTTCAGGCAGGGCTCTTCCAAATTTCCCAAAAAGAATCACTTCTTCAATTACTATCTTCCATCATCACCTCTTTTAAGTGTATTCATGCATCAACATCGGTAATTCATGTTTCAACTGTACTCCCAAAACCAAACAGCCCAGAATATATAAATAAATTGATTCCTCCAATGAAAAGTAAAAAACTTATTAATCAGACTTTACGGCATCATCATACTAGAGGCACTCTCCTGTAGAAACAAAGAAATTGTTGATAACTTCCTTCAGATAATACAATGCAAACACATAACTATATTAATTACATAGAAAATCAGTAGCCTTCAACAGTTAGTCGACACCTTATCCCATTTCTTACAATTATTTTCAGTCTTAAATTGCGAAGTTGAGCCATAAATTAAAGAAGGAACATTAATTCAACGCACTCTCTAAGAAAGCCCCAATAACTCCCCGTTTGCCTATAAGCCCAGACAACCAATCCAATAGCAAAGGGGAAAAATCAGTAGTCCACAAGTGTTATTTACATAACCTAGAATAAAAAATAATGTGAAGCACATCATTGTATTCATCCTTAAAATCACACAAGCAAAACATGGAATACCCAAATGCAACACCCTCATATGTTTCTCTAATCCATAATCAGACAAAGAGTTTAAAGTACCAAAACACAGAGTCCTGGGGTATGATATGATGAAAACACGCACCACCACGTGGTTCAAACGACAATCAGACAATCCATACGAATGCTCAAAATTCAATCTTTTTTCCACAATCCACCAACAGAACCAATCAAAGGAACAAACTTTTGCAAACCCCACAACGTTAAAAGCCTTATATGTTCAAGAAATTCCTTATTCTTCTTCTTCCTCCCCCTTGGCGAGTGCTGTGTTGTTGTTGCTCAAAACTACCACGTCTGACATAAAACACGGATTGGGGGTTTAGTCATTGGTGGATGACGATACGATATGGATATTCACAAGAAGCGAAGAATTTTGTGGGTCGTGGCTTAGCCAGAATTTTTCTGGCTGTACTTTTGAAAACCGCAACTTGCAAAAGGGAAACCACAATCGTGTGTTGAAGTCAAGTTGTGGTTCTCTTTCCTTTGTTTCTCTTCACGTGACATGTGTCAAACCATGTCAACAAATGCAAGAGAATCTCTATATTTTTAGGATCCTATAATGTAGCTTCTTACCAACCCACATCCTTCCATAAAGTACTGTTTCTCATTATCAACTGGCGTTACGTATTTCGGTTGGAGACGAACATTATCCATTTGCTTACTATAATATGATAACCGACTTTTTTATTAAAAGGGGTAAAAGTTTAACTTATTTATGTTTTGGAGTAAAAGTTTTTTTATTTCTCATATCGAGTAAGTAATGCGATACGACTTTGCATTTGACATTTATTTGTTGTATGTTTTTTAATTTTTTAAATTATTTTTAATTTATGAATAATAGAAATTGTAAATTTATTTATGATTTCAAAGTTGCGTATCAAATATCACGACTTCATCAATTTTTTTTCAAATAATTAAATAATATATTTAAAGTAATTATTTATTTAATTTAATATAATTTAAAAGAAATAATTTAAAAAATATTGTTATTAGTTTAATATAAATATTTTATTATTTGAGTAGTTTGAAAAGGAAAATAAATTTATTTATATATTGAGTAAGAAATTACAAATTTATATTCTATAAAAAAAATTTAAAATTGTTAGTTAATTTATTTTAAAAATATACAATATTAAAAAACCATTTAAGGTTGTTTAAAAAATAAAAAAATGAATAATTAAATTAAAAAGGAAAAAAAAGGAAGTTGTGGAGCATCACACGACTTCAAAGTCATGGAGCTCCATATGACTCCCAATAAAAAAAAAAGAAAAAATTGAAAAATTGAAAAATTGAAAAGAATGAAAAAAATAGAAATATTATTTGATTAATTTGTTTGGCCAATTTATTTAATAAATATAATAATTTTAGTTAATTATGGTAATTAAATTTTATAGTAGTAGTTGTAAAATTAATATAATATATAATTTAAAAAATGTCGTTGTTTAATTTAATATAATTTATATTTTTTTTATAATTTGAGTAATTTGAAAAGGTAAATAAATTTAATTTTTTTGATAACACATGTAAGTTTAATTTGAAAATAAAATTTAAATTTTAGATTATTTGAAAATTAATAAACTGAATAGTAAAATAATTTAATAAATATATAAATTTAATTATTATAATATATGAAATAATGATATTAAATTTGTTTGGTTTTTTATGTATA
>PYAF01003522.1:128087-158904 GCA_007407185.1 Glycine tomentella | reverse complement strand
GTTTCTCAATAAAAATATTTTTATTTTAAATTTCTTAACCAATAGCCTTGTAACACTAATTAACCTTTTCCTTTTTTATTTTGATTGACTTTTTTTATTACTTATCTACACAGGAAGATAATTTTTTCCACTTCTTTCCTCTGTATCCAAAAAAACTTTTTTTTTTCGTTTTATTTCTTTTTCCATCCTATCATTCGTATTTATTTCCTTTTTTATCTTTATTTCACTCGTAATCCAAACAAAACACTTAATAAACCAACTTTCTTCATGTAAATTAGTTAAAAAGTTTTTATATTTGGAGACAGAGATAGTATATTACAACATTAGACGTGACAGTACTTATTTTAAAACTCATTTACTTGCTAAATTGAAACATTTCCAAGGTCCTCAAGAACTAAGTCCTCCCAGAAACTGTACAGCAGAGAATTTAATCCTCTAAATATACAAATGTAAGGATCCCCGTTGTAGATTATACAACAACTTTATGCCAAATGAAATACAAAAAATTAGGAGCGACACGAAAAAAAAAAAATGAAAAGCATTGCGAAATGCAAAAAAGATGTATCAAGGCCCAAATCATCACTATCCTCATATTCTAGGATGCCAAAATCAAAAGAAACTGAATGATTATTTGCTCCTAAATAATAAATCCATGGAAAGTCCAACTGTTGATGGTTTAAATGGACGCATGAATTTCCATGATGACGCCATCTGGGACTCATCTTTCTTAGTTTTCCTCCCTCTGTGAAGCCCTGCAGCAGCATGATTCCTAACATGTCCAGAAGGTTTTGAATTAAATATCCCTGAAGAGAAGGAAGTGTCAGGGGCGCCAAATGAAACAGGTCCTTTATTTGATGCATCTTGTGGGTATCCAACAGCTCCATCTTGATGAGGAGGTGGAAATTTCTCACTCTTGCTTTTTGCATTTGATTGGGTCACAACTCTCCACCTCTGAAATTCAGTGAAGAACACATGTAATAATGTTGCTCAAGGTAGCATATAAGACACTAAATGAAAAGCTCAATTCACCATGAGATCATCAGATCAAACAAAAGTTTCACAAAGTTCAATGTCCCCAAGGAATAAAAAATATTATCATGAAAACCATATTTTAAATTTCAGTGTAGACATGATCAGAGAATCCAAAGTAAAAATTGCTAAAGAATCTAGGACTCTCAACTCTCAAGTTCCAGTCATCATTACAATTTATAAATATAGCTAATCGTGCAAATGACAAGGTTTCGTGAAAAATTTGTGCCAGCTTGAGTATGTAGAATAAAAAAATAAAGGAAACTCGGACCTAAAATAGTCATGAAAGTGTATGTTAGTCCAAGAGTATAGAGAACCTAAGATATTTATTATTCATGTAAGTGTGACATACGCACGAACTTGGGATTTGAAGGAATAAGAAATTAAAACAAATAGAAAAACCAAGGGAGGCAAAAAGGATGACAGACACAAACAACTATGTGTATGACTTACATCTAAGTTTGTTTGGATCTCTGCATTGGCTTCAGGGGCTGGAACAGCCCGACCACGTTCACGCTCACGTACTCTGACTTTTTTTGCACCATCAACTGCACTAGCTTTCCCATTTAGAGCCTTTTGCCTGAGGTTGAAATGAAAACCATCAATGAGAAACTGGACAAAAAGCAAAATCAGTCCAGAAGTTATTCTCAAACATGAGAACAGAAGAAGAGGACCTTCTTGCTTCTTCATCTCTCAGTTTTACATCCAATTCCTTGCTGGGAGGATACTTTGGCAAACTTGATGGTTCACAAGCATAGGGCTCTGTGGTAAAGAACTGCAGACAGAATAAGATATGAAATATGTTACATTATATCGCAATTACAAGGTTAATACACAGTGATCACTCACTTCACTATTTAGTGTTGCTGAGGCAGTGCCACGATCATCAGGATCTATTGCGAGAAGGGTTTCAATTAGTGGTAGTGAAGATGGAGGAAAGTCCTTGTATGTTTCTAAGATGCAACGTTTATATGGCTGCTGGGGCTTAAAGATAGTAGCATTTGGCAATCTATACTTCCTCCAGTACTCCTCAGATGGAGAGCCGCACAACTTAAATATTTTGTGCAGTTGTTCAACCTGGCCCCAAGCAACCCAAAAGTTAAGTCATGTATCATCCTGAAAATAATACTAATTTTAAAAGGAAAACAAAAAGCGGGATATTGGAATGCAGATGAAGATACATATAGTGAATGTGAAAAAGGTTCAATTAACTGCAAAACAGAAGGTACTACAATGTAAACGCCACAAACACAAAGGGTACAGTGTTCACACAGAAAGGATACCTAAACTAGTTCCTCTGCACTCTCAGATGATAAAATAAATAATTCTCATTTTCTGTTGTTTCTTTTTCATCTTTGTTTGTCTTTAATATGGTTTTTCTATTCTAGCTGATAATCTATATATGGTCCATCAAGATGATAGGTTAGTGTCATCAACAAACTAAAATTGATGACACTGTCCAACACAAGCTCCTATTTACCTAACTTGGTTGGTGTCCAAGAGAACTTCCCCATGAAAATGGCCGGTAAAAAGATGCTGCCTGTGAACAGAGTTTTAAAAGTGACTCTGCGTAAGGAGAAAGATGAATTAAAAGCAAACAACTAACTGGTACAGTGGTACTTAAAATATTTGTGAACAGATTAGAAGCATCACAACGAGTATCCAAAAATCTAAAAAGTTTAGACAACAGCACCAATAAACAAGATGAAGAGCAATACCTCAGTTCGGCCAGGCATTATTGGCTTTCCAGCAAGCAGCTCTGCCAAGATGCAACCAGCACTCCAAAGGTCAATACCAACACCATAAACAGTAGCCCCAAGAAGCAGCTCAGGAGGGCGATACCAAAGGGTCACAACTCTGCTTGTCATTGCCTGTTTTATCTTAGGATCATAAAAAGTTGCCAGTCCAAAATCTGCAATTTTAAGGATCCCTTCATTGTCAATAAGCAGATTGGAACCCTTGATATCACGGTGCAACACGCCTCGACTGTGGCAATGCTCAAGACCAGATAGTAATTGCTTCATAAAGCATTTAACCTGTCATAAAGAATATACTGAGAGACAAATCAGCCTTTCAGTATGAGTTTTCCTTTCACTCTGTAATATGAATGAGTCTATCATCCTCCTAGTCTGTCAATAATTCAAAAAAGTACCACTGCTGCATACAACTCCATCAAAACACCAAGTGTGAAAACCCACATGAATCTAGAAATATGCGTTTTATAATTTAGCATTCACATACAACTATATGCAATTGTAAACTGTAAATTAACTACCATGTAAACGCAAACTCTGTTTTCCATTTAAACTAGGAATAGACTATAAATAAAAATTATAATGTCTTCATAATAACCAAATAATCTCTCATCATGCACGAAATATTAATATTTGTCGAAACATAAAAGTAGACTTATTCCCTAGAAGTAAGATTTCTTTCCATCAAAATGGAAAGCAAAAGTATTCCTAATTAACCAATAACCTTACTTATTAGAGAGACCGATAAAGGAATTTTCAAAACACCATGCGAGAATCTGAGGACATCAAAGAATGGTGGAATAAACACGAAACTAAACATGCTTAAAGTTGTGCATGGGACCCAACATCTCCTAGAAAGCTCTATGAGCAAAGATCAAAGACAAAAAAAATACACTCTATGAAGAAACAACTTTTACTTTCAACCGTAGCAAGGCAAAAAAAAATACCATGTCCTGAAACAAAACGCAAATCAGAATCCACAACACCCAAGGTTGCAAAACCCAATTAAATCTCTTTCATGCCCAAATTTCATCATAGCAAAAGCACATGCAAAAAGCAAAACACATATAACCAGTAGCACACACCAACTTAAAATTGTGGTACCTGAGGTTCAGTGAACTTAACACCTTGACCAGCAGCAAGCCCTGCAAGATCATGCTCCATATACTCAAAAACCAAATAAAGACTGCACGACATTCTAGAAGTAACCAAACCCTCAAGCTTCACAACATTGGGGTGATCAAGCCTCCTCAAAACAAGTATTTCTCTTGCCATGAACTTCACACTCTCTGGCTCCAAATTATCAAATCTCACTTTCTTCAATGCCACAATCTTCCCCGTCACCAGGTCCCTTGCCTTATACACATTACTATACGTCCCTTGCCCAATCTGAACAACAACAACAACACATAACATAACAAACTGTTACTAAAATAGATCCATTTTCGTTTTTTTAAATTCTTGCAATAAAACGATTAAAAAGAAGTTTTTTTTAAGAACCTTAGCGAGCTTCTCGAAAGTGTTGGCGCGACGAGGAGTCCAATCGCCGATGGCTTCGCCGGCAACGGCCATCAGCCACGACGGCCATCCCTGCTGCGTGACAGCGCACGGATCGAGTCTAGCTTTCCGGCGTTCCGGCGCCGGAAGAGTTCCCGGAAAATCGCCGGTGTGCCGGTTCCTCTCCTTCTCTCGAACCCTAACTGCATTATTACCTTCGTCGACTGCACCGTTGCGCTTCTCTCTCCGGAGACGGCGCTGATCTCCAGCACCGGCCGGCGTCCCGAGCACGCAACCCATCGGTCACGTGAGGCGGCTTGCGGCGGCGGCGGCAGAGCACGGAAAACACATGGAATCGAGAAAAACAGAAACTAAGCTGAGAAAATCGCCGTGGTGATCGGCGGCGAGCGACGGCGGTGTATCGGAAGAACGAAAAAGAAGGAAACAAGAGAAGAAGAAAATGAGTAAAGTAAACGACCGAAGGCTGTGAGTTGAGTTGTGTTGTGTGAGTGTGATGAATGAATGAAAGAGTAGTGAAAAGGGTGCAGGGGAAGGGTTTGATTGCGTGCAACGCATGCAAGGAGCGCGTGGATGAAAATAACGGAAATGCCACTGCGTCTGAAAGTCTGAGCTGGTGTTGTCAGTTAAATGGTGGCTATGTGTGGAAGGAAGAAAGAGGCAGAAAGTCCAAAACGACACAGCGTGTGGTGACGTCACGGATTTTCGGGACCCAAAAGGTCAAGGTGTGTGTGTGTGGTGCCATAAAAGTAAAAGGGGAAGAAAGTTTTTGCCTTTCACTTTCGTGGAAAACAAGTTGTTCTTTTTTGTTTATTGCAAAATGCTAATTAGATACATTAAATGAAGTTAAAATAAACTAAAAATTATGTTTTTATAATTTTATATAATATATTTTTGTTTTTAATTAATATTTTAAGAATACTAATTAATAAGATTTTTATTTTTATTTTTATTAAAATTTTTCATATAGGAAAAAATTATTTTAAAATAAATATCATTTTAATTTTTTAATGTTATGTTTTTTACTTGTATTTTTTATAATATTTATAATAAATAATAAAATTTTAAAATGAATTAATAATTATATAAAAAATTAATTTTATAAAATTATTATTATTTTTAATTCGTGTAAAATTGCATGGAATTACTATTATATTGGGATGGAAAAAGAGCAGTAATTTCTTTTTTTAATTCTCATTATTTGACATTATGGTTGGGACCAAGTTATTGCCATGTTTGAATTCATCTAAATTCTAGAATTTAGGTGCAATGATTTAATGGTCTGCAACCAATGGACGACGGAGTTAATGGTTTCACTTCAATTCTCAAATTGAAAACTAAACAAATTGTCAAATATTCTGACAAATGAAGTTACTTCCACCCACCGTGCCGAACGTAATAAATTCTGCCTTTGCATTCATTGCAAGAAACAGAGAGATAGAGAAAGAGAAGACATCATTCAAAACTTTTACTACTACCATTTTCGTCATTACAATGTTTGATATCTGGTCATGTTAAATATATAAAATTGCTATGCCGTCATGGTCGGAAATCTAATTTATCAATGAATTATTCGAAGATTTTTATAATGTTTTTTTTTTTTGACAACTTTCTTCATTTTCAAATACGGAGAATATTAAATACTATTGTATTCAGTCAAAAAAATAATTATAAAATAATAAATGAATCATTAAAGTAATAAACTTTCAAAAGGATTGCCTTGGATTGACATTTTTGGACGGACACTTTTAATTTGCAGAACACCAGCCTCCTAAGACATATAAGTCCTTGCATATCACTTTTTTGGGTAAACTAATCGATATGCACTTTCTTTTATTTTTGCTACTTTTTATTTTTAGAATAAAAATCTTAAGGCGAGACGTGCGTAGACTAGTGATGAAATAATTAATTGAAGCATAAATAATATATTGATGGATAAAGGGCTTGAGAAAAAAATATATTAAAATGAATGAGGGGTGTTGTTAATAAATGTATTTAAGTATTTAATCAAAAGATACTAATTAATATGTCTAATAAAATATTAGACACTATTATTTGTTTGCTTTTGTTTCCTCTTTGTAACAAAAAAAAAATATTTTTGGTTGAAGAAGGAAGCATTTAAGGCTTTTCATACTTCTAATATTAATATTTTTCTTTTATCTATTTTTTTCATTATTATCCTAGTATGTTTATTAGAAAATTCCTTAAATTTAATTTGATTGATTTTGCAAAAGTGTTGAGTGTATAAAATATACTTCTTTCTTTCTAAAATAAATATTGTCATCTTAAGTTGTTTTATACATATCAAGAAAAACTAATAAATAAATGAAAAATAGTAATAATTTTATAAAATTAACTTTATTAAATAAATAAAAGAGAGTAATATTAAGATTAAATTGACATTTATTAGAGATATTGATAAAAATAATTAATGTTGTATTAGAAAGTTAAAAGCAACATTTATTTTGAAACAAATCTTTTTTCTAAAACGGGACATTTATTTTCAGACGGAATTGTAGTAATGTAATTTTTTTTTTTCTGTAGTGAGAGCAACAAAATGAAGGATATTTTCTTTTAAAAGGGTTCTAAGAACATTGCTGCAATTAGAGGCTTACTTTAATGTATGACATTAGTTGTCCTGGCAAGGAATACAAGTACATCACAAATAGCTTCTTCTATTAAAATAGAGGCTTCAACCAATATGTCACGTCCAAAAAAAATTTACTCAAATACCACAAGACCAAAAAATATTATCATTCTGTCACGCATCATATTTCGCTAGACACCGAGCGAACTACATATGCTGATATGGCACAATTCTGATGGTCACATATTTTGCTATTATGTGCAGCCAATTATGTAGTCAATAACTATACGCTGACATGATATATAGAGAGTATTTCACCTTAGGAAGTAGCGAACTAAGTACAATAAATAATGTCTCCACTTTCCCATAATATATGTCATCCCTTTATTTTTGCATATCTTTTTAAACTAAATTGGATGGTAACCAACAAATTTTTATTCAAAATAATTTTAAAAGAAACTGTGTTGTTTTACAAAACTAATTTAGTTAATTGAACTAATTTTCAACTAAATAAAAAAAAAAGATTTGAAAAAAATATGGTAAAAAATTCAAACCAATTGCTTTTCAAATTGTTTCACTTTTTTTTTTCAAATAATTGTCAATTTAAAATTGAAATACCTTGAATCAGTTTTAAATTGATTATAAGAATTAGAACCATTTTAAATAGATTTTCTAACTGTTTTTTTATTTTCAAATATTTTTTTATTTAGTTGAAAATTAGTTCTATTAACTAAATTAGTTTTGTATGACAATACAATTTTTTTAAAATCATTTTGAATAAAAACTGGTATTTTGAATCAGTTTTACATTCATTATAAGATATAGATCAATTTTAAATAGATTTTTTAACTATTTTTTTATTTTCAAATATTATTTTATTTAGTTGAAAATTATTTCTATTAACTAAATTAGTTTTGTAAAATAATATAATTTGTTTAAAAATCATTTTGAATAAAAACTGGTATTTTGAATCAATTTTAAATTGATTATAAGAATTAAATCAATTTTAAATAGATTTTCTAACTTGTGTTTTTATTTTCAATTATTTTTTTATTTAGGTGAATATTAATTTTATTAACTAAATTAGTTTTGTAAAACAATACAGTTTTTTTTATAATTATTTTGAATAAAAATATATCTGTTACCATCCAATTTAGTTGAAAAAATTTGCAAAAATAAAGCGATAATATATATTATGGAAAAGTGGAAGCAGTTATTTATTTATTGGAAAGCGGAAGTAGTTTGCTACTCTCTCAAGCGAAATACTCTCTCTCTATGTCATGTCAGTCATTATTGAATACATAATTCGCTACACAGAGTGAAATATGTGACCACCAGAATTACGCCACATCAACATGTGTAGTTCGTTGGGTGTATAACAAAATATGACGCATGACAGTTTGGTAATATCTTTTGATCGCGTAGCATTTGAATAATGTTTTTTTGGACATGGCACATTGATCGAGGTCTCATTAAAATATGCACTTTGGTTATCGGTTAGAAATGCTTTAGGTAGAATAATTTAATGATGAAAGCTTAAACAAATTTTTAATTTGTATAAATATTACTGCAGGATTACTTTAGGTATTTTTATTTTTCCAATGACCCATTTTTTTAAATATGTTTTATTTTAACCCTTATCATTACTTGATGTTTACAGTAAAATGTTTATAAATATTAAGTGTTGATGCAGATAATAAAATGTCACCCCCATCAATTCTCTCTGTGTCAATATCTATTTATATTAAGATGTAGTCTGTTCAACCAATTACAACTAAAAAAATAAAATTAAGCTAGGTCGTAGGTTGAAATTTTATGGCAAAAAAATGTAACTGAAATGAGATATCTCATTGAAAAAATATCCAACAAATATTAGTCATTCATAAATGTTTTACATCAATAATATATTGAGTTAGAAAAAATCTCTTACGAAACAATTAAACTAAATATCAAAGATGATCTTAGGTGAAAACTACATTAAACATAAGAGAGATAAACTTTTATTTGTAACAATGTAGTTCATTGTTAGTGTCAAAATGGATGTCCATAGTGTGTGGTATTGGTTTGCGCATAGTTATTATGATTTTGGTGTAAAGATATGTGGTGTTCATCTTTATTTAAATGTTTGGGATAATGCAGCCATTTTTATCGCGATCAAAATAGAAGATAACTTTGTTTGCATTAGGATAAATACACCATTCTTTTACTTGTAATGGATGTTTTTAAATGTTGTTGTTGAGTTGTTTTTGTTTTATTGTTTTGGTAATTGTGACCATTAGTTTCTTAATCTACATTCATCATAGGGGTGCTTTGTGAGGGATCCAAAATTGAAATACAAAGGTGGAGATAGACATGTATTTGTTTTTAATCATTGGTTTCCAAATGTTTTTAATCCATTTTATTGGAAAACTAGGGCAAAAAATTAAAAAAAAAATACAATTAAAATACATAATTAGCAAAAGGGTGTAAGTTGGAGAAAATGGGGCAACCAAATACGCCTATTTGGGGCGTGTTTAAACACGCCCAAATGGGGCGTATTTGGTGTGGTGGTGACACGTGGCAGGAAAAAAAAGGGCTTAGGGTTTTCGCGATGTTTTCATAAACTTCGGGAGACCATAACTTTTGATTGGGACGTCCGATTGATGCGAAATCGGTGACCACGCGCTCGTAAAGAATAAGAGTTATTTTTTGATTATTTCAGATTCATTGAAATCAAATAGATGAAACTAAAAAAAAATTAATGAATTCATTTATCCATTGTCTATCTAGTCCATTCACAAAAAAATTATTCAATCCATATATTGCAAAAAAATAAAACAAATGGATGGATCCATTTAATTTTATGGATTATTAATGATCCTCTCACTATTTTTTAAAATCTCATGGATCCTCTAATCAATAATTAATAGATCAAAATTGATCTAACTTAAAAATAAAAAGAATTTGTGAGTAATTTTTTATCAACGTCGATCATGATTTTTTTTTTTTTGTCGTCATTGGTCAAAACTATTCTTTTGATAGACATTCACCCGAGTTTTTTCGCTAATGTTGGTCGACAATTTTTTTGGCCGACATCGGCTAGAGTTTTTTTCCCCGACATTGACTGTTGATGTTTTTTAACCGACATAGGTCAATGCTACTTTTCCAACGATATCGGCTAGGGCTTGCCAAAGTTTTTTCCACCAAAGTCGATTGATGATGTTTTTTAGGCAACATTGGTCGATGTTAATTTTCGAACAATGTCGACTAGGGTTTTTTTCATCGACTTTGGTTGGCGTTATTTTTTTGCTAATGTTGTCCAGAGATTTTTCGACCTAAGTGAGTTGATAATGTTTTTCAAACAACGTCGAGCGATGCTATTTTGCAGACGATGTCAACTAGGATTTTTTTACCAAATTTGGTTAGGACTATTTTTCACTGATGATGCAACTAGAATTTTTTCGGACAATATCGTTTGATATTTTTTTAGGCCGACATCAGTCGGGACTATATTTTGGTCGAAGTCAGCTAAGATTTTTTTGGTCAATGTCTGCATAGGTCATTTTTTGGCCAATGCAGGCTAGAATTTTTTGGTCGACGTCAGTTGGGACTATTTTTTAACCAACGTCGCCTAGGGTCAGCATAGGGCATGGGTGTTGGTCCCAGATGAACTCAAGACGGGGGGTGAATTGAGTTTTATAAAATAATTCACAATTTAAAATCAAACTCAAAGGAATAATATGGATATAAGAGATAAAGAAGACACAATCAATTTTAACGTGAAAAACCCGATTGGGTAAAAAAATCACAACGTTCAAATTGGATAATCAATCCAATGGACAACTCCACTATGATAATTTTGTGTACAAGAGTTCCTAGTATCCTAGTTTCCTAGTCTACCCTTACACAATAATTATCCTAACTGATATCCTTGTTTCCTATTAAAAACCTCTAGTCTCAATTCACCAAGAATAAAGGCAGACTGATATCCTTGTTTCCCAGCCAGACTGGTATCCTAATTTCCCAGCCAAAAGTCACACGTCTCAATTCACCAAGAACAGAGACAGAACTGGTATCCTAGTTTCCCAGTTGCTACCTCTTCCAAAGTCAAGAAGAATAATACAGCAAAATTGTTACCTTTAACACTTCTATTCCTTAAACAAATAGGTACCTTTAAATCTTGATGGAGAGTTGAAGAACATACTTGTCAAGCGCTTCTATATGATCTCACAACAACTCTCTCAATGATGCAAACATAAACTTTCTAAAGCTCTAAAATTATGTGGAATGGAATGCATACACTAAACACCAAAATATGTTTCTATTTATATTAATTTAAAGATATGATTTTAACCAATTTTTGAATGCATTCCTAAATATATTCTATCATATTATCCAATGCAATCTTAAAGATATTCTATTATATTATACAATGCAATCTTAGAAATATTCTATCTTATTTTGAATGCAATCTTCAAAAATGTTTTATCTTATCATGCAATACAATCTTAAAGATATTCAATTATATTATGCAATGCAATCTTAAAAATAGTCTATCATATTTTTTAATTCAATATTAAAAAAATATTTTATCCTATTTTTGAATGCAATCTTAAAGATAAATATCTTGGCAAAATCAATATTCTAATCTCCTTACATAAAATCTAAAAAATAAATAGAAACAAATATTTTTAATTCCATATCATCTTGAATGATATCAATCTTTAGAATTCTTCAAATAATCTTATCAATTATGTTGATCTTCATAAATCCAAAATATCAGTAACTTCAAAATATCAAATAATCAAATAAATATCATCAGTGCAATATATATTATAATGTGTCATTCATTGTTTGTTATAATCAAAACTTTATAAATCTTTTTATGCATTAGGGGTTCAACAGATATCCAACAATGGGTTTTTTTTAGTTGACGTCGGTTGAGGCTATTTTCAACCAATGACGACGAAAATATCACCAACAAATGTTGTACAAAAATATCCTAGTCAACATCAGCAAAAAATTGCCTTAGCTGACTATCAATCGAAAAACCTAAGTCGATATCTGTTGAAAAATAGCATGGGTCGATGTCAACCAAAAAACCTTAGCCAACGTCGGCCAAAAAACCTAGTCAACGTCAACCAAAAACCCTAACCAAAGTCAACCAAAAAATAGGTTGTTGATCGAGAAAAACCCTAGTTGACACTAGTCAAAAAATAACCTCGACCAGTGTTGCCCAAAAAAACCTAGTCGACGCTAACAAAAAAATATTCATGACCAATGTCGACAAAAAAACCTAGCCAGAATCAGCCAAAAAAATTCGTGGTTGATGTCAACAAAAAAAACATCATCGATTGAAAAACCAGGTAATATTTTAAATGCTACATTTAAATGTTTTATTTAATAGTTGTATTTAATTTCAGCTAAATTTGTTATGTTTCCTTTAAAATTTATAGGCTGCATGGAATCTAAAGTAGTCATTGAATCTGAATTTGCTAGTTTGTTGAATGAAATAGATCCAGATAGTGAAGGTATATTTTCTAAATCTAAAAATTGTTGAATTTCGAAATTAGATACAAATATGAAGTTGCGCGACATTATTTCCCAACTTAGATTTTTTGTTAAATTGTTGGAAGGTGGAACCAAGATTTTATGTTTATTTTACTGTAATTTCTATTTTATGACACTACTTACTAGTTCATATTATCAATTTTAGTGTATTAATGCTTGTTTATGTATGAAATTATTACTTTTCTTATAATTGTGTATAATTTTTTATTTAATTTCATGTTGAGCTCAAAAAATAAATGAGAGAAAACAATTTTTACTTGAAATTTCAATTAAGTGCACTATAATAGATTTAGTCCAATTAAAAAAAATTGTCTTATTCTCTTCATTTGTTATGGATAAAAGAAAACAAGATAGGATCAGAGGCGTTGAAATGTGATCGATCCCCTCCCTTAATAGTCTCCCCCCTTTTGCTTTAAAAAAGAGTTTTAAATGATATATTTTTGTATATGGATTGGATGGATATCCATCCATAAAAAAAGTATTAATGGATGACTCAAATTAGATCTAATCCATTAAATAACTTTTAATGGATCAAAATGAATTAATAGATTATTTTGATCCGATCCACTAGGATAGGATACAGATTAGGATTTATTCTATTCATTCATTTGCCACACCTAACATTCCAACACTTATGTACTTCTAATTTTATTTATTTTCTAATAAAACTTTTTTTACTTTTAATTACTAATAATCAACTATAAAGTTAATATTAACAAAATCCTCCCCCCCTTTTCATGAGCTCAAACTAAAAAGAAATGCTTCGAGGCTGCCTATTATTATAGTGAGAAAAGAAATCAATGGCATGGGTGGAGAAAAAAGAAATGGCTAAATTGTTTGTAGGATATATCTCCCATTATAAAATAAATTTTGTAGGACCAACAACTAGTAATCCAACTAGTTGTTGGGTGAAGTTCGAAAGCTTTAGGAGGCGGGTACAGGCCCAGAAAACCCGCCATTGAATCTTTGCCGACAAATTTTAATTTAGAACGGAAGACGTTTGACTGTATACAAGTTTCCTAACAAAAAAAAAAGGTGTAAACAAGCTGGATACTTAAATGCTATTTCTCGAGTAATTAACATTAATTTTCATATCTCCATGCTTTATTTAAGAATGGTCCTTGATATCTCTGAAAGAATGCTCGTAACTTGTAGAAATAACTATTGGTGTTTGGAATTAAAATTAGAATTGTGTGCTGCAAGTAAGATTTTCTTTTATTGAGTTTTGCTTTTGTTTTATAGGAACAGTAAAGTGTGTGGTTGTTTTTTCGTCAACACCCACCAAATAGATGATTCAAAGAGAAGTAACAATTTGTTGCTTATCACAAAGCGGTGTTTCGGAACGCGTATCCGCATAATGAAGCCGTAAAACAAACATGGCAAAGTTGTTTGCTTGTGATTGTGCATTCTTTACATAGGATGGAATTCATGGTGATGGTAGACGGGTGAAAATTATTTGTTATAGTTCCTATTTATTTATAAGGTTTCATGGGAAGACTTGGGTCATGGACATGGACTCATGGTGATAGGAAAAGGTGGAAAATGTGGAGGTGATGAAACATGGTCCATTTGTTAGGCCACCATACTCTTGCTAGACTTGACTCAAGAATCAACTCGTGGTAGGAAATTAAGTTCCATGTGTTAGGCTACCGTACTCGTGAGAGTCCAAGGGCATCAAACATGGGCATAACAACAACTCAATCACTTAAATTCCAGCTAGTACTTAATGAACGTGCATGGCTCAAATACTCGAGATGATATATTCCTTTCAAATTTCAGGTTATTTGTTGTTCTATACCTAATTGAAAACCGTCAAGTTTTTAAAGTGGTTGGATATACGTAGTTGTTGGCTCTAGCTAAAATACACCACGAGTAATTTGTGAAATATTTGGACCTATCTTTCTTTACGTATAAAAGACTAATAAGTAATGTTTAAAAAATGACTTACCCAAAATAGAAGGTGGTATTTGTGACTTGTGAGACCATGCGTGATGGTCCAGGTAATACCAAATCCATGCTTCATTTTGTCAAAGGATTTGATAGAAGAAACTTCAATTCGAGTTGAAAACATTAACTAAGTTCTCCATTGGTTGTAGTCCATTAAAATCATTACACCTAAATTCCTGAAAGAATTTATTTCCTCGCCACCTCTTTTACGGATCCTAGTAACATTGGTAGATTAGCAAAGTTTGTATCTTTTGCTAATAATTCTCCCCTCACAACCTCTTGTATATATTTTTGCACCTATTATTATAACTATGATAGCTTTGTTATCTATCTTTTTTTTAGTCAAAGGCTTTGTTATCTATATAATTTTGCTGGATTCGCAAGAAGATCAAGAAACAACAGAGGTTGGCTTTAAGCAGACTCATGATAAGCATGAAGCTGGTTCAACAATGACAGTAGCGAAACAAACAAAAGTTATTGCATGTTTACTGCCTTTTGTAGATTTAATGATCTAATATTGACTATTAGTGCTCATTGTGTTACTTTTGTACGTAAAAGTATTTCTTTTCCATAGTGTTGTGTTCTTTTGGGGTATAATAAAGAAGTACTACTGTTGAATCATGTTCTTGATCTTTGCATAAATGATTCATGTTTTGACCGTTTAACGATACTTTTAGTAAAAAAAAGCCACATAAATGATGCCACTTTCGTAGCCATTAAGTGGAAAAATACGTAAATAGTGGGCAGGTGCTTATTTTTAATCGATTTGAAGTATTACAAGAATGTATTTTTGAACAGTATGAATTATTTGATGACAACATGCAAAAACAATTATAGAAGCTCATGGTGCTGCAGATTGGACGGCAAACTTTGAACACTCTAGTCCTCTTGATGTTCAAGTTCAACTTGTTTTTGAACTGTCCCAGCAATGTGTCCTCCTTTTGCGAGATGTAATGGGTTTTCCCCATCCCCGTAGTGTGCTTGTTTAGTGCTTTTGTTCTTGGGCCTTAAGCCCTCAATTAAAAAATGGAATTTAATTGTCAAATCCAAGTACCGAAAAACAAATTGTCAAATCCCAATGATATGAACCAACTCTAGCTGCCATTCTTATTCATAGTTAAGAAACCTTCCAATGTCATGGCTTCGAAGACATAACTCATTATAACATAGCAGGGAATTGCATTTTTGTTTTGCATTTGGGTGTCGATATAATTTAATTATAATTTATTGCAAGTAGTGGGTTAATGTGACAATGCAACATTAGGATTCACTTATGTATTTATTACAAGCACTTGGTTTAAATAGGCATCATGACATTTCACCTCACATTCAGAATAACATCTTGTTAAATTATGTAAGGCAAACTTACAACTAAATCATCAATGTATTTTGCCTTTCATCCTCAACAAACACTTTGATCCACTTGAGTCTCGTAAACCTGCTTAATATTAGGCCTGGTAATTTAATCCATTTTTTTTATTTTTAATGAATTAGATTTTTTATTATATCTATTTTTTATATCCATTTATAAATCTAAAATCTACTTTCCTTTTATAGAGATTTCAAATGAAAAATTCAAAGTCCATTTTTTGGACAGCTTCATAATTTGCGGCATCTTCTCTCACAAATCCCAGTGTGCGTCCTGTGCTTTCCTCTCACAAATTCAAAGAAGTCCATATGTGCGTTTGTGCCTGTCAAACTCTCACAAATACAATACGAATGTCTCTCTCACCTTCGTGATTTCTCTCACTGCCGTTAAGCAAATTATCACTGCCGTTAAGCAAAAAAATCTGATCCATAACTCTCACTCATCTTCACTTCTGCCCCTTCTAAATATCTCTACATGACATAATCTCCGGCTACCTCCTCTGTCAAAAGTCTTTTTTATCTCCATTTTAAGTAAAATATTTTTTTCCTATTCTTTTATCATTTTAATGCTACACAATTTTTTTGAAAGAACAAATAAAAGTAACGTTTATAAACAAGAAAATTATTTTGTGAAAGAAATAAATTTTATAACATGAAGCTAAATTTCAATATATATATATAGATTATTTGTTATTCTTATTTTAACATTATTTTCAACATAAGAAAGTTACTTAAAAAGTATTTTAATATACTTAACAATTAATATTTATACAATATTTTAAAACTTTTCAATGTATTAAATAATATTTATATTTTCTCATTCTAAATCTTATTTATTTATTTATATATTTATTTATAAAAATAGAAAATATTCTTAAAATGTTGATTGAGAAAATCAACAAAACAACTTAAATACAAGATATTCTAAAATATTCATTAAAGTGTATTTCATATGTCATAATATTTGGAATCAGATTAAGAATATATTAAATCTGAGTGAAATTGATAGGCTATTGGATAGATGAATGAACTCTTGGATTTCGATATTTCAAAAATATAGTTTCAATATTTTTTTTTATAAAATAATACTTTAAACAATGAGAATTATATGAACGAATTGTGTTTTAAAAATATGTAATTTCATCCTTCATATTCCAAATTATTTATTATTTTGAGAGTTTATATTACATTTTATTTTAATAACTTGAGTGTGATTATGATAAAACTCAGTCAAATTCAAGTATATAATTAATTCCTTTTAGTGATACTTTAATTAACACATTTGATATTTGAAGTAATTCTTATCAAGTTCAAGTGAATATGTACTAATTTTTTTTTAATATTTAATTACTAAAATTTATATAAAAAATACCATAACATTTAAGTGGATATAAATTGAATATGTCCATATTCATATCCACTTAAATGGATTGGATTTATTTAAAAAAATATGAATATAGATTTAAGATTTAATCCATTTAAGTAAATATAGATTAGATATAGATTGGATTCATAAAAATCCAACCGAATCAACGCAGTAACTAAATAATCCATAAAGCAGAAACCTTGGCAATAAGGTATTTAATTTCATAACGGATATAATCATTCGGAAATAGTCGAGTACCGTAGTAGTATCCAAGGAGAAAAAAAAGGCAGAGTAAAACAAAAGGATTATACGATATGCCAAGTAGATTTATATGATGACTCTATATTCAATTTAAACTTTTTGTCTATATGGTTCCATCATATTATGGAGACATGTCATTCTAAACTTGACCATGATCTATAGCAACCTTTCAAGAGCCAAGTTTTCATCACCACCAACAGCTTCCAAAATGCTCCTTACTTGAGCTTCTGGAAATCCCATCTCAACGAGTTTCTGTACCTGTACCAAAAATAAAAGAAATTGCAAGCGTTACAAAATTATCATATAGACTTATGGTCATAATTGATTCGTTAGCAATGGATATTAAATTTCATAATTATGCACTTTTCAAATCAAAAGTATGTCAATATTCTTAAACAGGTTATAGGCAGCAATGCAAATCATTCTACAAATACAACACACAATTCTGGTATAAAATTAATACATAAAATGATTGATTGTAAATAGAAGTTTTGGGTTTATCATTTTCTTATAAAGTTATCATAAAAGCACTGTCCAATACTAACCAGATCAGCAGGATATTGTTAAAATCTCCTTAGTAAATAAAGTATTTAACAACAAAATAGATGCTTGTGTAAATCAATAAACTAAACCGCCAATTTATGCAAAACAAATCCATGTAAGAAAGTAATAAAGAATGTCCTGCATGAATGTTAAGACAATGTCACATGTTGGTCAGGCCAATTTAAATAAGCTCAATAATGTGCATCCATAATAGTATTCCAATAATAAAGAAAACAAGCTTAGTACCTTGTCTTCAATCCCGCGAGACGATTCCTTGGCAAAACTTTCTGTCCAGTAGCGAGCAGTGCTAACAAATGTCTGATGGTCTTTCAGATACTGCATTATCCATAGATAGACACAGGATTATAATGACAGAAGGACTTAAAAAGAATAAGCAATATTAACAGAAGTTGATCTAGCAAAACCTAGACAGGAATATACTGTGCTTTGGCAGTTCCATATGCAAAGGATATAAGAAGAAACTTTTCCCAAGAGTAGAGACACAACTACACAACAGAAAGAGTCAGACCTGCTGTGCCACCACGGCATCTTGAGGATCATCAGGCTGTGGAGCAGAGAGAAGTGCTTGCACAGAAAGAAGTGCAGTCTTCAGAGTGAGTGCTGGGCTCCACTGGTCCTTCAAGATATCCAGGCAAATAGCTCCACTTTGGCTGCTGATATTAGGATGCCTTCAATGTTTAACATACACACAAAAATTCACGCATTAATCAACCAAACAGACTATTTTCCCATAGTAATGCATTAAATGCTATATTTGCAATGCATAAGAAATTGTTCATTTTATAGAAGTTGAGATAGAAAATAAAATCAAACATGAAAAGCTTCTCCAGAAGCCAGAACTCCTAACAAGAGCAATTGAAACCTCAAGTTTGGCACAGAACTAGTGGCAAACTCACTATTCTCCAATTGATAGAGCATCAAACCAAGCATGAGATATATGTTATGTCAGTTTACTAATCAATGAGAGAACTCTGCCCATGGTATCATAGCCAGTCCCAAGTCCAGAGGTAAAGGAGGAGGGTTGTGTTAAACCCTCGGTAACCAACATAAAACTCGTCAATATACCTAGCATGAACCACTCAGAACAGAAACTGAACTGAATGGTGTTGTGTTATCCATGTAGGCAACCGCACATAGTGGAATAAGGCTTTATGTTGTTGTAATAATCAATGAAAGACAGTGGAAGGAGGGGAATATTCCCAAATTTGAGAGAACCTCGAAACAAGCACAAGATATATATTTTGCCAGTTTAATAATTAATGAGAGAACTCCATCTATGGTCCCAAGCCCAGCTAACGGAAAAGCATTATGTTAGGTCCTCAACAGTCAACGTAAAACTTGTCAATATACCCAACATGGATCACTCACAATAGAAAGTGAGTCAAATGCTGTTAGGTGATCCATGTAGCTGATGTCACTTAGTGGGATAAATAAGATTTTTGCTGTTGAAATAATCAATGAGATACAGTGAAAGGGGACACAAGATGAAATACAGAACCCATAATTATCAAAAGATTTCCGGTCAAAAAGTGCCACACTACCATATTCTATCCTATGAAGAGAATTAGCATATTAAGCTTCTCTAGTAGGTTAAAATGAACCTGAAGCGGCATCAATGACAAAATCGAAACTAATGAAACCCTAGCACAAGACCTCACGACAATTTTCTACGTCATCAACGAATAACGACAACTTATAGGTTTAGGAAAAGCTAATCTTCCCCCATCCAAACCCTAACTACATCCTTGAATCACATTATAAATTATCAATCTCCCAAACAACAAAGCTGTTTCCACACTAAACAAAAACCACACACTTTCTCCCCTTTTCCATATCCATAGAGAGTTGCACAGAAACAAAAAACCAAAATTTTCACAAGATCCACTTCTTCAAGGACTCCATGCCCCCACACCCCCACATCAAATTCAAGCCATTTTTTTTCAAAAAAAAAAAGAACAGTAAATAACAATTCTTTTTCGTACCAAACTTTGGTTTTAAACTGCATCTTGGGGGGTTCAAAAGGGTACCCATCTGCAAAAAAAAAAAAAAGGGAAGCTAATCAAGAGCCTAAATTGAGCGGAATTGCAAAATGAAAACCCTTGGGTGATGGTAAAAAAAACGACAATTTAGGGGAATCGAGAAAGAAAACAACAGATTATGGTACCTGGCAATGTGATATCAATCTTGAAAATGCCCCCTTCATAAGGAGTTCCGACAGGGCCAGGAATGGTGCCGATCAAGAGAACAAGGTTGTCGCTTTTGGGGCTGACTTTGATGCCCGATCCCTCCGCGTCCTTGCTGCATTCCACGAGCTCCTTCTGCACTCGCGCAAGGTCTATCATCTTCAATCTGTCACCGATTAACCAAAACCTAGGCAGTGAGTCACAGACGGGGAGAACAGCAAATCGTGAAAACTGAAAAACAAATGTGAACGAGACGAAGAGGAGAAGAAGGTGTTTCTTGTTCAGTCACTAACTCACCTTGGGTGCTGCACAGAAGAAGCGAAGAAAAAAAGAATAAAGCTTGTGTAGTGTCGTGTCGCTTTTCACACACTAGTGACTCATGTAGGTTGGTTTTCTTTTTCTTATTTTATTTGTACTTTTTTGTGGCAGCTATGGAAACGCCGTTTTAATTTTCTTTCGGCTCTTGCCGGACGGGTGCGGTGAATGAGTGCAATGAAATGATGCGACGCTTCTCTTGCAATCTGGATTTCTTTCTGTTTTTACAGTTTTACTATATTTTTGTTGAGACGCGACTCCTGAAGAAATTAGTTACCGAGCAAAGTCTTTGATTTTACTTTAATCCACCGTGCATATTTTAATGTAATTTCCAATTTTCCATAAGAAGGCATCACAATTTCTTTTTATGGAGCGTAAACAAAAGGAATAAAACCCTTATCCGCTTATATAAAAAAAGCTACCCAAGCTATCACTATGCATTATTTATATATAAGAATTAGATATATTTTTTTCTGTCCATTTATTTTTTTTTCATTTTTTCTTGTAATATGTAATATATAGATAATGTTTTTAGTCTCTATTAATTTTTTAGGGACTATTTAAATGAACCAAATAATATAGAGACTAAAACTAAAAATTAAATATATTACATGAACAAAATAAAATAACAAGAAACAAAAAGAAAAAAAATTACAATGACCAATTTGAAGAAAAAATATAAAAAAAAATTAAACAAAACAAAAATTATACAAGAAATCAAAAGGCCAATAAAGAAATTGTGCAAACATAAATAAAAGAGTCAATGTTAAATTAAGATTAGAGTAATTTGTATATACCTTTGGCCTCTACAGTTTAATGCGGTGGATCTCACATTACACTTGAAGAGAAAATTTGATGACTTCATTAATTTTTGGTATGAAATTGTGTCTAATGATTCATATATTTATTCTAACCTTTGAACTCCTTATGAAGAGGAATTATTTAGATTCACGTCACATTGTTAGGTATGCTAAGAACGATTTCGTCAGCGCCTTACACATTTAAGGGCGAAAATGATTATTTATCCAAAATATAATTTAATCTTTATATCGTCTCATTCTATAATCATTACAAACATAACCTTACAATAAACAATTAAAAAATAGGAAAGAAAAAATAAGTTAAAATAAATATAATAATAAACATAATATTGGTTAATAAGTATAATTTGTCTATTGCTTTGAAATTTTTATTGTGATAACATCAGTGACAAAGTCAAGTTGAATTTCATATTTTTTTGAAGGATTAACTTAATGATTGTGCATTTTAATTTATTTGAGTCTCATAATTTGAGTACGGTATTGTCTCATATTTTTGTTCTGAAATTTCTAATGTGACAGAAACTTACCCAAAATATAATACTCAAACAAAAATGCACAACCATTAAATTAATCCTTACGAAAAATGAAACTTAATTTGATTTTATCACTATCTAATCTTGTCACAATAGAAATTTAGAACAACAAATAGATTATACTTATTAATCAATATTATACTTATTATTATGTTTAATTTAACTTATATTTGATTTCCTATTTTTTAAGTATTTATTATAATTTTATACTTGTAAGATTAAAAAAGAGAAAAAGATGAAGTTTAAATTATATTTTAGGTAAATAATCATTTTTGTCTCTAGATGTGTAGAGTGCAGACAAATATATCCATAAATGTATCATACAATTTTATTAATGGTAATAGATAAAAGTTAATTGATAGATAAATTTATCATACTTTTTTATATAAAAATTTGAATTTTATCTTTCATAAAGAATTTGTTAATAGTCTGTATAGGGATTAAAGTGATTGTGATAATATGTTCATTTCGATTAATTGCGATTGATTTTCCTCGAAGCTATTAATCTGCACGTAAATAAATTTGATAAAAGGTAAAAGGTATGCATTCCTAATTTCCCGTGTTCAAAGAATTTTGAGAAATGTATTTGTTGCTTTTTATAAAGTACATGCCATGATCATTCCAACAGGACTAAAATGAAATGGGATGGAAATTATTTCTCTTTTACTATATTTTTTGTTTAATTTTAAAAAAAGTTATGCTCCCTCGTGTGTGTTTTTATAAGAATTAATTTAAAATGTTTCTTGCAATTATTTTTCTTGGTTAAATAAATAATAAGTAGAATACATTAATTGTGTAAAGAGTATGTTAAAAACTTTACTTTACTTCAACTATTCACATGTATAGCTAATATAAGTGAAAACGATAATATGTTAATGATGAGAAAGATTAAAATAACTAAAACTAATGAAAATATTTGAAAAACATATGAACTTGGACTAATTTAATACTGCTAATTTCATTAATATCAGTGAGTTAATTAAGTCTTATAAAAAAGGAATGATGGAAGTAATATAAAAAATAATAATAATTTTATGTTAAGAAAAATCATTAGAATAAAAAAATATTTTAATTATTATAAAAATAACTTTTATAGTTATTTTTTATTATGCAAATGACTACAATTATTTATTGGATCTTGCTAATGTCCTTAAGACATTAATTAAAAAATTAAAAAAAATATTTATTGTGTAAATCATAAAAGAAAATAAAAAATCATGAACACAAATTTTCGTTTCTCAATAAAAATATTTTTATTTTAAATTTCTTAACCAATAGCCTTGTAACACTAATTAACCTTTTCCTTTTTTATTTTGATTGACTTTTTTTATTACTTATCTAAACAGGTAGAGAATTTTTTCCACTTCTTTCCTCTCTATTTGTTTGTATCCAAAAAAAACATTTTTTCGTTTTATTTCTTTTTCCTTCCTATCATTCATATTTATTTCCTTTTTTTATCTTTATTTCACTCGTAATCCAAACAAAACACTTAATAAACCAACTTTCTTCATGTAAATTAGTTAAAAAGTTTTTATATTTGGAGACCGAGATAGTATATTACAACATTATACGTGACAGTACCTTTTTTAAAACTCATTTACTAGCTAAATTGAAACATTTCCAAGGTCCTCAAGAACTAAGTCCTCCCAGAAACTGTACAGTAGAGAAATTATTCGATATCTGTTGAAAAATAGCATGGGTCGACGTCAATCAAAAAATCTTAGTCAATGTTGGCAAAAAAAATCTAGTTGACATCAACCAAAAATCTTAACTGAAGTCAATCAAAAAATAGCCTTAGCTGTTGTTGACCGAGAAAACCCTAGTTGACATTATTTAAAAAATAACCTTGACCAGTGTTGGACGAAAAAACCTAGTCGACGCCAACCAAAAAATATTCATGACCAATGTCGACAAAAAAACCTAGTCAGAATTAGCCAAAAAAATTTGTGGTTGATGTCAACAAAAAAAACATCATCGATTGACAAACCCAGTAATATTTAAATGTTTTATTTAATAGTTGTATTTAATTCTAACTAGATTTGTTATGTTTCCATTAAAATTTATAGGCTGCATGGAATCTAAAGTAGTCACTGAATCTGAATTTGCTAGTTTGTTGATTGAAATAGATTCAAATGGTGAAGGTATATTTTCTAAATCTAAAAATTGTTGAATTTTGAAATTAGATACAAATCTGAAGTTGCGTGACATTATTTCCCAACTTAGATTTATTTTTAAATTGTTGGAAGGTGGAACCAAGATTTTTTGTTAGAAGTATTTGTATTTGGTGACAGGGACAATAAGTCCTATGAGTTATGCTTATACATGAGACTTTCACTGATGATAATCATGGGAGGCTAATTACTCAATCAATCCAAGGATCTAACCTAAGCAAAAGAAGAATTTGAGTTCTGGTTTGGTATTTCGAATTCTGTTTGAATGTTCACTTTCTTCTTCAATTGCTATTCCGTTTTCATGATTATTAATGCGTTTAGGATTGAAAGTAGATTAAGAGGATTAAGTTATGGATTAATTTCCTAATTTCAAATATTAATCACAGGTTAATTGGATGATATTTCAATTAGGATTGTGGTTTCAATCAATTTAAGGGTTAAGTCGATTGAATTGCTTCTAATTAGATTGAATGAACTTTCATAATAGGATAAATTTCTGAGAAGAATGATGATTCGAATAGCTTGGTGTTGAATTGGATTGATGCTTTTAATTTGTTTTATATTTCCTCTTTTCAATTTTGTTAGTTTATGTGTTATTTTTTAATCTTAGTTTACGTTTTAGCAAGTTTTACTTACGCATATAAACTGTTCGATAAAAATTCTCCCTTACTGTTATTAGTGAGTTGAAGTTAGAACCATATTGATAGTATCTCTGGGTCGACCTAGGTTAATCATGTGCCACAGAATTACCGTAGTTAAATTGTTTTGGAGCGTTACGGCAAACGCTTATCAAAACTAGCGCAGTTGTCAGGGACACGGTCCATTGTGCTCTAGCTTTAATTCACTGCATATTGACATTCTGTTGCACAATTGCACTTTATCACATATTTGCATTGTTGTTGTTGTGCATTATGAAGTATGGATGATGTAGTTTATGTGTGCTGTCAAAAAAACAGAGAAAATAGAGAAAAAAAATAGGGCAAAAACAGAGTAGTAGTAAGGAGAAAATTAGTGTAGTGTAGTTGTTTTTGTAGTGTCATTTTGCTGTCCCAAAATTTTTCCAACTTAAGCAATTTTGAGTCACGATTTGTTTCCCAAGGTTTACCCCCCATTTTAAACAAAAGCAACACTTTAAGGGTTGGGTGTGGGTTCAAATTGGCAAATTCAACTTCTAAGTAGGAGTTTTGGACTAGTTTTTACAATTATCGCAGGAGCATTTTAGTAATTTCACAGCAAATTATCTCAGAATGGACTGAAATTTTACCAGAATGTGTAGAAAATTCATAACATCCACAGACCAAAATTAGCCTACGACTTTAAAATCAATTTTTTAATTTACAGTATATTTTTTTTTATTTTCTTCTCGTTTTGATCTATAATAATCATAACATCCACATGACCATTGCATGTCGTGGAGTTGAGTTTAGTATGAGGTTAATTGAACTTGCATTATAAACATCCACAGACCGAAATTAGCCTACGACTTTAAAATCAATTTTTTAATTTACAATATATTTTTTTCAATTTTTTTCTCGTTTTGATCTATAATAATCATAACATCCACATGACCATTGCATGTCGTGGAGTTGAGTTTAGTATAAGGTTAATTGAACTTGCATTATAAGGTGATCAAACTTGATTGAACGATCAAGCTCCTTAACTGATTTTCTTTGAACTTCAAGGACTCAAAATTATCACATTACATATGTGTCATACCCTAATTTTGTCCGAGTACCCCTAAAAAAACAGAAGAAAAAAAAGGAAAAAGGAAATAGAAAAAATAATAAGTATTTAAAAAAAAAGATAACAAAAGGAAAAAGATAGCAGCAAATAGCAAAAAGAAAGGAAAAATGGGCCATAAGGCCCATTAGGTTAAGAGAAACAACAAATAAAAAGAAAAGATGAAAAGAGGGAACGGAGGAAGAAAAAATTAATGGCACAGCCAATTGTGGATCCCGGAGAAGACAAATCAAACCAATCAGAAATCGACAATTGTCATTTCCATCAGAGAAGGCAGAGGGGTCACTGAGGTAGCCCTCATTTCTCTACATTCCTCTTCTCTCCCTCTTTGGCTCCTGCGTTTCTGCCCTTCTTTCTTTTGTGAAATTTGTTCGCGTGATTCACCGGTTGGACACCATTGTCGCTGGCGTGAGCCATACAAATGGTTATTGATGTTTTTCTTTGCTTTATTGGTTGTTAATCATGTCATATCTCATCTTCTTCGTTGTGTTCTTGATCCTATTTCCATGACTTGCGTTTTTCCTTTTTTTCTTCCTTTTCTTTTTTCGTTTATGAGCTTTCCGGCCACCATCACGGTGGCCACCACCGCGTGCCGCCCATACCACCACCATCGCGCCGCCAGGCCCCCTCACCGGTGGCGTTAGGGGGCCATACCTCCACCACGAAAGCTCCTAAACCCTATTTTCGTGCAGCTGGCTGTGGCTGCTCTGCCCAGCACAGAAAATACGGGTTGGGCCGGGTTACCCTGACCCGGTTCCGACCCCAAAAAAAAATGAAAATTGCTTTACCCTGCTATTTATAAGTTCATCCCCCTTTTTTTTGGGGCCTAGCCCAACTGGCTAAAAATAAATAAATAAAATAAAATAAAAATATTTTAACTTTTTGCACCCACATATTTATTTAGTACATCCTCTCAATACTTGGCCCTGGCCAATACAGTTACGAATTTCGTAATGCTTTTAACACCCATATTTTACATAGATGCACACCCTTCAGCAGTTGGACTTGGCCCACTTTGGGGCAGTACATGTGATGCTTTTTACACCCACTTTTTATAACTGCACACCCCATTTCAGTTGCGCCTGACCTACTTTCAAATTAAACATGAAATGCTATTTACAACCACCTTTTCATAACAGCACCTATTTTCCTATTGGGCTTTGCCCATTTTGAACAAAACATATATTGCTGTTTGCACTCATTCATTTCATAACTGCACCCCTATTTTAAGTTGGGCTTGGCCCACTTTGGGGCAGAACATATAATGTTATTTACACCCCCATATTTATAAATGCACCCATATCTGCTGGGCCTAGCCATTTGTGTAATTTAATATGCACTGCTGATTGTACCTCCTTTTGTATTGTATGCATCCCTAATTACTAAATGTACTCCCAACTTCTATCCTATCCCTTTCCATTTCCATTTCATTCGTTTGATTATGTACTGCCATGTCAATTATTCACTTATGTTTATTATTCCGCTCTAGTATCTTTAGTATGCGCTTATGTTTCGTGCACTTCATGCTGGGTCTCCGACTCACTTGGTAGTGTTTCAATAACACGTGGATAGATTTGTGAATATCATGCTGGGTCTCCGACTTGCTTGATTTCATAGAGTTTACCACAAATTCAAAATCTTTCCTGAAAAAGCTAAAAATACTCAAATGAAGGATCACTCGATTCCTTTTTTTCTTGAAATTTGTACATTGCTTGAGATTGCTTCAAGGTCTAATGCCTTAAGCGATTCTCTCCGCTTTTTCTTCAAATTCAATGTCGTTTCAGGGTTCAACACCTTAACGACTCTTTTTCACGCAATTTATATAAATATTTTGGAAAAAAAATCAATCCAATCAAGCTTTTTTTACAAAGAACTACGTAAGTCTGATTTCCTCATTGCACTTGGGGATACGTAGGAGCGAGGGCAAACCCCTTGTCGACCTAAAAAACAAAAAAAAAATATAAAATCTTCTTTTCTAAAATTAAAAAAATATATTTCTTTTTCAAATAAACAAAAATAAAACAAACATAATTCATGTTCTTAAGGGAAGATAAATAATTCAAAAAGTCATTTTATTTGTCACACACTCGATTAAAGGCTGCTGTCTTCGTGACAGACGCGTGGGGTGGTAACACCTTCCCCGTGCGTAAACGACTCTCGAATCCTTTTTTCTCTAAAATCGTAGACCATGACTTATCTTTTGGTTTTTCCGACGTTTTTCTTAAATAAACGTTGGTGGCAACTCCCCTCTAGTTTTCCCATTTTTTGGGAATATGCTAATCTTTTTTTTCATCATCGTGCCCGTCGTGGCCGGATAGGTTGCGATAGTATGAAGTAATTATAAGAGGAACCCTAACAGTTTGAATTAATTGTGAGAGAATATATATCTCAACAAAGAAAATATTGTGAGTCCTGATAAGCGTTTGCCGTAACGCTCCAAAAAAGTTTAACTACGCTAGTTCTGTAGCACAGGATTAACGCATGTTGACTCAGAGACACTAACAATATGGTTCTAACTTCAACTCACTAATAACAGTAAGGGGGGATTTTTATCGAACAATTTATATGCGTAAGTAAAAATTGCAAAAAAGTAAACTAAGATTAAAGAATAACACAGAAACTAACAGAATTGAAAAGAAGTAATGTAAAACAGATTAAAATCATCAATCCAATTCACCACACCAAGCTATTCGAATCATCATTGTTCTCAGAAATTTATCCTATTATGAAAGTTCATTCAATCTTATTAGAAGCAATTCAATTGACTTGACCCCTAAATTGATTGAAACCACAACCCTAACTGAAATATCATCCAATTAATCTGTGATTAATATTCAAAATTAGGAAAGGAATGCATAACCTAATCCGCTTTCAAACCTAAACGCATTCATAATCATGAAAACAAAATAGTAATTGAAGAAGAAAGTGAACATTCAAATAGAAATCGAAATACCAAACCAGAACCCCAATTCTCCTTGTGTTTGATTTGAATCCTTGGATTGATTGAGTATTTAGCCTTCCATGATCATCATCAGTGAAAGCCCCATGGAATAATTGCACAGGAATGAAAGAACAACAAAACAAAAATGAAGAATAAGGAAGAACAGTTGAGAGAAATATAAGAGCAAGAGTTTTGATTCTAAAAACTTAAAAAGAGAAATGTAAAAACTGTTTGTGCTAATGTAATGTTATAAGTCTGTCCAATGTCATTAATATGTAGTGACTAAGTCTGAAGGAAAGAATGGGACATAAACAAACCCATCAATTCTAATTATTTACTATTTACAACCATAAAAATCAAATTTGCAGTGCAAAATATAAGTGCAGTGATTCTGACTTTGAAGCCCAAAATTACCAGTTAAATTAAAACATAAGTCCAATTTTTAATTTTTTTTAAAAGAGCCAAAAGGAGTGCAATAAGCAATAATGCGGGTGCAAGAAGCAAATTCGGCCCAAATAATAGATGCCCTAATTCCCAATATATAATCATCTCTTCCAGCGCTTTCCTCTTCAAAGCTGCCACTGCGCCTTTGCTTTTGCCTTTGTGCTTGCTATTGTCTTAAAGAAAGACCAAGACTATCCATATTTATATATGTTTGTGTACTCATATAAAAAGTGCAAGTTTATTCCATAACCTATTCCTCGAGGCATTGGATTTGGTTTCAGCAACATTCGCTACTGTTGTTTATAATCTCGTTCATGCAGTCACTTTTATATTGGTCATCTTGTGCGGGTACGTAATCACCAGTCATAACCATTATATGCTTTTACATTTAGATATATTATACCCAGAGCTTCTCCTCTCAATTTCGAGCGCGTGACCATCGGTTTCGTCTCAATCGGACATCGTAGTCAAAAGTTATGACCTTCTGAAGTTTGCGACCACACTGCACCTCGTCTGCATGGCCGCCACATGTCAAAAGCTGGTAAAATACACCCTATTTGGGCGTATTTAAACACGCCCTGTGCAGGCGTGATTGGGTGCCCTAGATTTCCAAATTGTTTTCCCATTGCACCATTTTGCCAATTTTTTATTTAATTTGTATTATATTTAATTTTTCCCCCTAAGATTTTTGTATTATTATTTGATCATAAATATAATATCATATATGTAAAATTTATTAATTTTTATAATATATTTTTTTTAAAAACAAAAATAATTTAAACAAACATAAATAAAAAACTTATTTATTTTATTAAAATAAATATTCTTTTCAAAAAATAAATTTAAACAAACCCATCCATATATATCATGGCCACCAAAATAATCTTTGTTGATTGGGTAAATTATATTCACAAAATTTATATGTAGTCATTTTCTTACGAGCACACATTGTAACACATATTTTATAAATTTATATTAAAATATGTCAATAATCGAAACCAAGCCAATGTTATAAAACCTGCCCGGTCATCGGCCCGGTAAAGGTACTGGATCAGTGGGTCAGTGGTCTAACTGGTGGGTTAGTAATTAACCCGGATTGACCCGATCTATATTAAAAATTTCAAGATTATATTATATATAAGTATTAAAATTGATAACAAAAGTAAAATATATTAATAAATAAAAAATGTAAATAACAACTAGTTAAATTAAAACATAAGTCCAGTTTTTATTTTTTTTTAAAAAAAGCCAAAAGGAGTGCAATAAGCAATAATGCGGGTGCAGGAAGCAAATTCGGCCCAAATAATAGATGCCCTAATTAGGACACGTCTTTTCTTCACTGCAAATTTGCTTTTGCCTCTGCTGTTGCTGTGCCGCAGTGTGTGTTTGCGTTTGTGCTTAGCTATTTTTTTGCTTAAGATTTGCTTTTGTTGTGCCTCATTTTGCTGATGTGCGTGTGCTTTTCGCTTCCTCTTCTGCTTCCTCCTCCAACTTCCTCTTTTACTTCAGTGCTTTCGCTTCCTCTTCCAGACTATTAATCCTGATGAAATCCGTGAAGTTTTTACCTTGTTTTAGAAGCTTTCTTTGGAGTTGAGTGAATATTGTTTTTCTTCCTTATCTTCTTCTATTAGGAATAGAAAGCACGATTAAGCGGTGCAACCATCGAGAATCAGTCAACTCCTTCCTATGCCTGAAGCCAATACGTGAACGCTTAAATGATTTGGTTCA
>PYAF01003522.1:101015-117202 GCA_007407185.1 Glycine tomentella | reverse complement strand
TGTATTGGCCGGCACATGCGCTGCTGATCTCGTACGGGAGGAATCGGTGTGGGACAATGCACCCTCTTCCACCCCATTCTCCGAATTCGGATTCCTGGGTGGTTCTTCACGTCTGGCGAGCTGGTGTCTTCTGGTATTAGCCATTGAGAGTTGGTGGGATTCGAAATTTATCGTCCCCACAGACGGCGCCAATGTTCCGATGTGGAGTACCGGAAATGTCCGACGAGTGTCGCCGGAAGAGTTGCTATAGGATCGGACTCTCCCCTGTCGGTCTATAGTGATGAGACCAACGACTGAAGAGAAGATCACACCGACACGGAAGCAATTGGGGTACTGTGTGTGCCGTGTGAAGGGAAAGAGAGAGTCAGAAAAATGTACCTTGAGAATGTCGGGAGGGTTGTATTTATATTGAATCAAGGGCCTTGGGCCTCAGCTCATAAATGACCTATTTACGGACAGAATAATAGGAAATAATGGCAGGATATGATTACTGGAATTAGAATTATTACATACCTGGTATAAAAGGATCTGATTACCAATCAGATATCCGAATTGATTGAGATAGATTCTTTCCTTTCCGTAACAAGAATAAAATCAACATTATTCCAGTCTTTGCTTCCGGTTTTATATCTCCCCGGCCTTGCTGATAATATCCCATTTAAGTATAACCACCAGCTTAATTTAACCACAAAAGATAAATACTTCGTTCTCGACAAATTAGGAGTAGCTCCACATACTTCGGTCAGTTGATATATATTCATTACGGCATCCATGCACGATTCTCTCTCGGCTCCTCTATTTTGTTATAAACTCCCAATAATATTCTCATATGCTTCGGCATAGTATAGCCACCAACCCGGCCTCCAACATACTCAATCTAGCACTTTCCCAGATTATCTTCTTTTACCTCTGAACCCTTTACCCGACATCATAACAGCTAGAGGAGTTCGGCAATCCTGCACCCATGAATGCTGACCTCATGGTTCTTGCATATATATATATATATATATATATAGCTCGGCCTGCACCCAGGAAACGGGCCTGCTCGGCCTGTACCTAAGAAATCCAGCCATTTATGAACACCGAACCGGCCCCCATGCACAAAGGAACCCGGCCTGCACCCCATCCCGGCCATACATGCAATAGCTCGGCATGAACTCAGCCCGGCCAGCACTTACCTCAGCCATACATCAAACCCGGCACTATTGCTTTATGGCACCCGGTTAACTCAGCAACCAACTCGGCCACCACTCATGAACCCGGACAGCCATAAGCTCGGCTCCCACTCACCTCGGCAAGTCCGAGCTCGGCACTCAACCAGTCCGGTACTCCCACCAACCCGACAACATTGAGCCCGGCATTTTCACCAATTTTCCGGATAACCACTTACACTACACTCTTGGCCGAGTATCCATGCAAAAGCCTGCCCATACCCATACCCACTAACACCTCAGCATCACCTGATGGTTCTCCATTCCCTCGGTACCATTTACCTCAGCATCACAGCAGCTCGGATAAGCTCGGCAAAACTGCACCTCGTAAACCTACTCACCTCGGCAAATCCGAGTTCGGCACCTTCGTACTCCACCTCGGCAAGTCCGAAGATCTGCCCTCCTATAACTTTAATGAACCCCTGCATGCCCGGGTATACTCACTTCGGCCACCATGTATCTCGGTCACCTATGTAGCTCGGCCACATGGCCCTGCCGATCTCATATATAGCTCGGCCACCCCTCAACCTCGGACCTCGGCCACTCATCATATCTGTACCTCGGACCTCGGCAACTCACCATGACTGTATCTCAGACCTCGGCAACTCACCATGCATCAACCTCGGACCTCGGCCACTCATCATATCTGTACCTCGGACCTCGGCAACTCACCATGACTGTATCTCAGACCTCGGCAACTCACCATGCATGAACCTCGGACCTCGGCCACTCACCATACATGTACCCCGGACCCCCTACATGCACCTCGGCACTCAACTCTACTAGCCATGCATAAACCAAACAAAAACCGGTATTTCGGAACCTTGCGTCATAAGAATAATACCACTCCAGTTTCAAGATAACTTCTACTTATAAATTATGCTACTTATAAATTATGCCATGCAGATCCTTCCGGTTTTATTCTCGTATACATATATAAAAATAAGTAGAAATATATATATATATATATATATAAATATATATATATACATATTAAACTACAAGTAAACTAATAATCTATAAATAATACGAGAAGAGTTATTCTAGATACCATATGATAATTAGCAATACTTAAATATATTTCTATGATAAAATTATTCTAACTATTGTACCAATCTGGTCTTGACTATATAAGATATATATATATCAAACATTAGCATAACATTAGCAGCTCTTAAATTTATTCTGGATACACTATTACATGAACGATGCATGAAATGATATATATCTTATTTTATGAAAGAGAAATATCTTATGAATTTATGAGAATGACCCGAGTTTCAAATGTGGAAAACTGGACATATGCTACTTATCAGGTGCTAATACATGGAAATTCATGCATGTTTGCGTAAGACGATCGCAGCGTCTACATCCAGTACGAGATGTAACTACATACAGTACGATATGTAGATACCATGTACACCTGTGACCATTGCATTCATACATTCATGCATTCATTCAGATATATTGAGTTGTTTACTACTCTGCTAAAAGTGTATGTTGAATTAAATTTGTTTTATTTACTAACCTTCTAACATGTTTGGTGGTTTATATTTGCCTACTGAGAAATTTATTTCTCACTAGATTAATTTAATGTTTTATCTTAGATGACGTCAATCATACTGTTCCTTGATGCATTGGACATAGCCTGGTATTTTGATGAAGTCATGCACTGTTATGTAGTAACCATGCAGCCAGTTCTACGTGCTCATATCTATTTTGGTGTCCATTTTCCTGTCTCAGTCTTTAATGAAACATTTAATCCCTACGATCCCTTTCTTCAGATGGCTCCTGTATATCCAAATCCTGCCACAGATCCCATCATCGTGCTCAGTGAAGAGGATAGCAACGAAGGAAATGTTTAAATGAGGGGATGAGAACTTTGTAAATAAATAAGAATGTTGCAGTACTATGAGGATAGGAATGTAATCTAAAGCTAGTATGAAAAATATAAGTATTTTGTAATGAAAAATGATGTATGTATCTAGTTCCTGATGTATTAATTTCTTTTGTTTATAATTTCATTTTTAATAGCAAAGATTAAATAAATAAAATAAATAAATAACTAATTTAAGTAATTAAATAAGTAAAAATTTGTTAGGATGTTACACTTATGGCGCTAATCGCGCCACTCCTGACGCGGATCGTGCCAACTTCACGAACCAGTGATGCTACTTGCGTCAGTATGACGCTACTCGCGCCGGATGGCCGCATGAAATGGCCTCTGGAGCTTCTACCGCGCTATCAGCACCACACACGACGCTACTTGCGCCACCAGTTCGAACCTGGGTCCCTATATCAACCTTGGCGCTAACTGCGTGGCTCCTCACACTAATCGTGCCATCTTGCCGTGGGCTTGGCACCAAACGCGCCACAACCCCAGAGGAATAGCTCTCTGGACACTATTGGCGCTACTCGCGCCACTATGGCGCTACTAGCGCCATCCTCCCGAATGCCTGGCGCTGATCGTGCCACACTGACGCTACTCGCGCCAGACTCTAGGGTCATCACATTGAGTGGGAACAAATTGAGAACATTCCTTATGCTTCAGCTGTTGGAAGCCTTATGTATGCTCAAGTCCATACAAAACCTGATATTGCTTTTACGTTGGAGTGTTAAGGAGATATCAAAGTAACCCAGGTTTTGACCACTGGAAAGTCGCAAAGAAAGTGATAAGATACCTTTAGGAAACTAAGGACTATATGCTTATGCACAGACAGACTGACAATTTAGAAGTGATTGACTACTCAGATTCAGACTACACTGGCTGCGTTGATTCGAGAAAATCGACGCTGGGATATATTTTTATGCTAGCCAGTGGAGCTGTGTCTTGGAGAAGTATCAGGCAGACCTTAATTGACTGCTACTTCCACTATAGAGGTTGAGTTCGTTTCTTGTTTTGAGACTACCTTACATGGTGTATGGATAAGGAGTTTCATTTTTGGACTTAGGGTTATGGATTTCATTTCTAGGCTATTGAAGATATACTATGATAATTCAATTGCTATTTTTATGGCTAAAAATAACAAAAGTTGTAGTCGAAGCAAGGACATCGACATTAAGTATCTAGCCATAAGAGAATGTGTTAAAGATAATATAGTGGTTATTGAATACACTAACACTGAATTAATAACTGTCGATCCTTTAACTAAGGGCATGCCACCATTCAAATTTAAGGATCATGTGGAAAGGATGAGACTTGGTTCCCATATGTGATTTTCATTGTAAAAATGATATTAAGAAACTCTATTGTGATGTTTTTCATTCAGTTTATGTGCATCTACAATTATTTATTCTGAGAAACATCAATTAATTTTGGACCTAGAATAAACATTGAGTTTATTCATTAAGTTGTATGGGCTTGAAAAATATAATGCAATGTAATACATGGAAGGTACTACTCGCGTATATATTAGAGGAACTATCGTCATGATTCATGTATTTTATTTCTCACTAAAGTGTATGATAAGATATGTAGACCAAGTGGAAGAATGATGGTTTATTTTGATTGACTAAATCAAAACCACATAAGGTGGTCCACTCACCTTATCTTCTTAGGATTAAATTGTTGCTAATCTTATCAGTTAATCTTATCCCTTATCTTATTAACAACTAAGCCCACGTTTTATGCATATAAAAAACAATCTCTTTGATGAGAAGAGATTATAAAAGGAGATGTGCATTATGACCAAGGTCCCTGTGCTTGTTATCTGAAAATCTCAATACACCATCAGTGAGTGATGATGAAAGTATAGAAGATCCTTAAGGCAAAAGTTAGATTAGTTTGGAGACTCATAAACTGTTTACAGATTACTTGGATCACGGATAATTGCAAATTATCTTCGGAGCAAACAAGAATAGCAATGACGGAAGGTATTTATGATTTTAATTTTTTTTCGCACTTAATCTAATTGCTTATGTTGATTGTATATAAGCATGATTAAATTATTTAGTTTTTTTTAGATTTTTTCATTATTCTATTTTATATTATGATAGCGAATAGCATTGCATATATATAGTTGCCAATCGAGTGTTATGCGAACGTACTATGCAATTGGACATTGATTGTCACATAGTGCATGGAAAGAGTTATATTGGCTTAATGAATTAGTTGCCCATCAATTTAGCTTCTAAAGTTCCTAATTTAGTGTGTTTCAAGATTTGGTAAAAAAAAAAAAATTAGGAACTTGAGAAGCTAAATTGATCAAATCTTGAAATACCCTAAATTGTTCACTGTTTGTATTATCTCCTTAGCGCCAACCTTCAGACTAAATGGAAAAGTTCCTCATCAATGCCTGTTTCAAGATTTGGTAAAAAAAAATTCGGAACTTGAGAAGCTAAATTGATCAAATCTTGAAATACCCTAAATTGTTCACTGTTTGTATTATCTCCTTAGCGCCAACCTTCAGACTAAATGGAAAAGTTCCTCATCAATGCCTGGAATGTTACATATCAATAGAAAAATTATCCTTCACAAAGGCTTTAAACAAAGGGATCTATATCTCCTTACCTCTTCTTTTTGGCTGTTGAAGCCTTATCTTTCCTCCTGGCCAAAGCCAAAATAGTTGGAAATATATTAGGTTTTAACTTATCTACGGCTAGATCCTTTGTTTCCCAACTTATTTTTATTGATGACATCGTACTTTTTCAAGTCTGCCTTGAGAAGGCATATAAAATTATAAATACGTTCTCGTGTCATTTTCAGTAAAAGAACCCCTTGTTTGTTGAGTTGTTGTACAACATCAGAATGCTAATATCTTTAAAAAAATACATATTTGGGATTCTCCTCGTAAATATTTTGGATTACACATTGATTGAGGATTATTGTGTTTGATTCTATTTTTGTTTTAACTATTTAAGAGTTATTTTATAAAATAATTTTCAAAAACTAAAATTTAAAAAAATAGGAGAGAGGAAAGAAGACGAAACAATGCAAGAAAAAAATACTGAAATTTTTATTTTACAAATTGAAAAACAGATATTTTCCAGTAACTATGGTCACTAACCGGCGGGTTTATATGATAGAAATTAGTTGCATAAATGAATAAACTTATAAACGGATGAAACATAGATTCACAGGTACTTTGGCAAGGTGGTATATCATCACCTACCAGTGAATGACGATTAAGAAGAAACTGAATAAGTTCCTAATTAAAAGATGCCCCAACAAAGAAAAAAATGTATTATAAATTGTCTTCTTTCTAGCTCTACCTAAGTGTAGTAATCGTTAATTAATTAATCAATTCTCTGAAAGAAGACGTCTTCTGTCATTGCCCGTGCAAGCCAAAATTGGGTTCATTCGGTTCATATTTAGATGCTTAACTTGGAGTAGATTCTTCTTCATTGCCTCGAATTTCTTTTTCTTATTTCCTTTTCTCTTTGAAGAAGCTGATTTGATTTCAACAATCTGAAGCATAAAAAACGAGAGACTATGAGATTAAACTCAAATGATTAGTTTTTGTAATTTCCTGTCATTATTAATTACTCTTTTGGTGGAGATAAGAAATAGTGTTACAATTATTTTATTACAACTACACTTAGTTAGATGAGTCATTCCTTGGTGTTTTATGTGACTTGTAAATGTTGTGAGAGCTACAGCTAGTAAAAAAATATGAGAGGATAGGGAAAATGGGAGATAAATGAAATCACAATTCACAAAACACTGAAACAATTTTCATATATATTTGCCTCGTTGGAGTTTCCTGTGTTCCCTGAAGCTGATGTAGAGCTTTCATCAATGCTATTAGTACTGGATGACTTCTGGAGCAAGGCAACGGTTTGGTTCTCATCACCTGCATTTGCCAATGTCAAACACCGTTTAATTTTCCAGCCAGAAAGGTAAGATGTGACAATTCACCTACGACCATATTTAATTGGTGATTTGAAAGTTATTTTATTTTATTTTCTGATGAAAACACAACGTGTGTAATAGTTGTTACATTTGTTGATATTTTCATTGATGAATTGTTATACTTTGTTGTGTCGGAAGCATATATAGAATAACATTGTTTTCAGTTAGGAAAAAAGTTATATATAAATACTTTTAGCATTGTTTTCGAATGAAAACACTTCATAATTTAAACTAGTGACTCTTCCACAAGTTTGGCAATGAAAAAGAGAAGTTATTGTATAGTATAAATTATCATATGTCTATGGTTTTAATTAATTTTTATGTGACACGTGACTGAATTTTCTAATGAGTTAAAAAAGTTAATTATGTATCATGTGAAGATCGACTAAAATTATAAATATATAGTTTATGATCTACAATAATTTCTCTCATGATGAGATCTAAAAAATGATACTCATATTCAATGAGACTTAGATAAATTTCATCTAATAAAAGATGAGCAGCAAAGAAAGTATTAGAAAATGTAATCCTGATCAATAAGAAAGAACTTGTAAAATGGTACCTAGAGCCTTTGAATCATCTAGTTCTTCCTCCTTTATCTTATCGGCTTCAATGCAATAAATTTTGAAGCTGGGTGATGATGGACCTATAAGTCTTTGAATGTCATCCTCCTCATCTTCATCCTCGTCCTCGTCATCGTCATCGCTATCATTTTTTACATTTGCTTCCTCATGTTTAATCTCTGGCTGCAGCCCTGCAGTACTCTGCACCTTCTCTGTTTTGAGCTCAACAACCTCACCCTTCGTCCCAGCATCTTTCCCTTTCTCTTCATTGTGTAACTCATTACGCTGCTCCTCATTTCCAGGTTCGGAAACCGGCAATGGAACCACTTTGGAGAGCTTTTCCACAAGTTTGGCTTGTTGAGCATCATTCAGAGAATCCCTTTTGTGCTCACTTCCATTTTCTTCAGAAGATTGAGAGTTTCCTTCATCAACACCATCAGAATTCAGCAACTCTTTCTTTGAGAGGGTGCCAACTTCCCCACTCTTGCGTTTTCTCAACTCTTCCCATCGGTTGCGGATTCTAGCAGGCAACACCTCTCCCCCATTTCCATTCAGCCTTGAATTATTTCCCCCCATTTTGATCAGAATTATTATTAGTGCAAAGTTGGAAGAAGGTGAAGGATTATGAAGGGATTGTAGATTGTATTTGTATATATGCATGTGGTAGTTTAAGTAACCAACTACAGTTTGTGTTTACAGTTGTTTGATTTGTTGGTGGTCAAATATAGCACCAAGACATGCATTATTGATAGTTATGTGTGTTGTACGTCTAGCTAGTGTTAGGATAAGGCATGCACTAACACAACTTGATTACAAATTAACGTTGTCGTTTCCTTCATATAATAAGTCATATAGCCACACACTAGGTTGTTGCTTATCTGTTCATTTTCTCAAATTAGGACTTTCTCCTCCTTTTGCTCGGCACAACTTGACCCTTTTTGGTCTACACAACGATACTTTCCAAACAGGGGATTTTTTTCCCTTGATAAAAATATTTTTGCCTTTGAATTCCTGCAAGGAACCAGTATGTTATGAAAAAAAAATATCTTCCTAGCTCATTGGTCGTCACACAGAAATTTCTCCTGTAAAAGATTTGTGAATTTCTATTTTCAACTTCCTACTGTATTTTTTTTTCTGTCCTTTTTTAAGATTAATTAAAACTCCTAGAATATATATAACTTTATTTTTAACCCTTATAAATATAATTTCATTTAATTATTTTTATTTTTTTATTAACTTCGATACTGATAAATTTAAAAATTTTAAAAGTTTTGTTATCAGTAATATTAATGAAACATGCATATTTTAACCATGTCATGGTATACGTTATCTCAAGATGATGATTTTAATTGCATGTAACATCATTAAACTCCATCACATAATCACTAGGTGATGAAAAAAATCGCTTTAAAAAAATTTAGAATTTATCAATATTAAAACAACACTTTTTTAACGTTTTTGAAATCTTTTTTTTTTATATAAATTGAAAACTTGATTAAAAATATTTAACTTTTAATTCAAGAATAAATTTGTTAATTTTTACATATTGTCTTTTAATTCAAATCTTCTTTTAAATTTTAAAAACTTCTTTCAATAATCAAACTTTAAATAGGAGAAACACACTCTTTTACTATACTTCTTTTAATACACTCTCTTGTTTATTAAAATTTATTGAAAAAGTAAAAAGAAGTGAAATTTACATAATTTTATAATTTTTAATAAATTTTAGTCAATAATAAAATGTTTTAAAAAAATGTGTCATTAACATTTCTCAAACTTTAAAATACCGAATTATGTAACTTCTTTCTTTATATAAGTAATGTATACATGATACTTAAACCTTAACTTATCTTTTCTTAAAAACAGTTCAGTAACCTTTACGCCTAATCTGTTATCAACTTTTGCTTTCTAAAAGCAGCGATTCTATTATTCGTCATCGCTATTTTGTATACATTATGGAATTAAAAGAGAAATTAACTAATTAAAATACATATACTTGCCTACTTGGTCAGTCAAAAATCTAAGGTTATTAGAAAATTAAATAACTACTATTCGCCATTATTATAGATTTCAATAAATTAATTATTAAATTAAAATTACAAATTAAAAGAATATTTATTAAAAATATACTAAAACCAATTAAATATTGTAATGACATTAATGATAATTAAGGTGCATTTGCAAAATCTCTCTCTCTCTCTCTCTCTATATATATATATATATCATTAATTTGTCAGAAATTATAAATTGTAATTGTTGTTTAATTAAATAATTAGTTGGTTTTAATCAATTGTATAATTAAATAGATACTCATATGCGTACGTCAAAAGCAAAATAATTTAAACTCAATAATTGACAAACATTTACAATGTCATCTAAGATGTTTCAATCAGACTAAACCCATACCTTTTAAGGAGGATTAATTTCACACCAAAATGATTTTTGAGGAATGACATTTATAATATTCATGATAAAATATGGAAGTTATATAATCATTTGGGGGTAAAATAATACTATTTTTAAAAAATTACCATTATTCACCCATCAGCCTTCGGATCTGAGTTTGAATTGGCTAGGGGCATGAGCGATAGTTTCCCTCAATAAAAGTCTCAATAGGTACTGAATCTTAGAAAAATAATATTTTTTTTTTATCATTTCCCTTAATTATTATCACATTTTGAATTATCTGAATTTCATTATGATTATTTATTTATATAACAATAAGAGGAGATGAAGTTACTCCACGAATAAAGTAGTTATTCCTTTTAATAATTATATATATATTAAATTTCAAAAAATCTTATGTATTAATTTTATACTATCTCAATAATTATTTACGTCAATTTTTAAATAAATCAAACATTTATAATTAAATAATCTTATAGTTGACATTTATTTATATTTTTAAAATAATATATGAAAATTATTTAATAAAGTTTCAAAAGTTATAAAAAATGTAAATTTAATTTATTTAATAAGATTTTTTAATTCAATGGTCTAAACTATTAAAATTTAATTTTGAATAGATTATTAATATATTTAATAATATACTATTCAGGTTGGGTGGTGCGTGTTTTTTTGACTATGTTACCTTTCGTTTTGGTCAAATGAGACCATCCATCCTAATTAAGACAATTAGGAATTTAATGTATAAAGATACTCTTTTTGACTTTAGATTGACCTTAGATAGACAATCTAAAGTTAAATATTTTATTTTTTTGAATTTATTAAGAATTGATAGTTACTTTTTTAAAAAATAAAAAAATAAATTTTTGTTTTTAAATTTATAAAAAATGTGATAAATTAGTTCTATTGTTAGTTTATTTTTTCCTAATACGTACGTGTCAAAAATTTAGATTTTTTATTGGGTCTCTGAAATTAACAATTTTTAAACATTTTAGTCCCTAAATTTAACCATTTATCAATATTTTGGTCCCTGAATTTAATTACGTATAAATTATTAGCGTAATGATACTAAACGATATTTGTTTATAGTAATAACAATTATTTATGATGATTAAATTGAATGAAAAATAATTATCAAAGTATAGAAATCAACAATATTATATTTTATATTTGAAATCATTATACCAAGTTAAAATTGTAACAAATAATATTATAACAGTAAGAAACAACAATATAACTGAATTGAAAATAAATAAACATATGAAAATTAAATTAATTTTTGATAAGCTTCCTTTATCAATTAGATCTTTTATCCATAGAAAAGGGGGTATCTAGACATATTGATTTCTTCATATTTTAACTTCTATGAAGTTTCATTTTTTGCTACAGCTGATAAAAATCGTAAGAATTAAATTAAAAATGTGTATTCGTACATCCCTAGTATTATGTAAATATATAAATACTAACAAATAATTTATTTTTAAAATACAGTATATTTATTTAATTAATGAGGAAATTAAAAAGTAAAGAGATATGAAATGAATTATTTTATTAGACCAAAATTTAAGATGAAATTAGAATTTTTGTTTTTCACCTTATTTATTGTATTTTATTTATTTATTTTGTATATTCTAACATGACTAATATAATGGGTAAATTATATTTTATACTCAATTTTATAGGTTGTGTATATTATATATTACAACATGACATGTGACAACTATCTCCTCCATTGAGAATATAATGAGTGAAATATATTTTGTGCTCAATTTTGTAGATCATATATTTTTAACTTATAATGTGTCATGTCCTTTAATATTTAGTCATTCAACAATAATGTGAAAACTACAAAAGGATATGTAAAAAAATGATTCTAATAATTTTATTTTTCATGTACTCTTATACTCAATTGTTATAATGAGTCAAGTTTTTTTAAATGTTTTTTGTCATAAATATTATTTCATAAAATAGATTAATTAATTAGTTAATCTAACATTTTATACATATTAATATCATATAAGATAATAACTTAATTTGAATAAGATATCTGGTTTTGAAACTTAAATAATCTTATTAGTAATGTCTTAAATTTAATACTTGCTATTGTGATGTAATCATTCATAAATTAGTTTTATATTTATAGTATAATTTAAATGGGGATGGGAGAAAGAATAGACCGAAGTGAAAGAATATAACAATGTGTGTAGTAATAATTTCATGTAATATGAGACTTAATTGAAAATTTAAAAATACTTTTAGGGACAAAAATATCACTAAGTGGTTAAATTCAAAGACTAAAATAACAACAAATTACTAAGTTCAGATATCAAATTGAAAAAGTTAATTTTTTGACATCACATAGATGACACGTGACAATAACAGTTAGTTGTCATGTTATTACAAAAGTATCACATAGATACAATCATTTGAATTTATAGAGAAAACTAAGTGAATGACTGATTTGTGATACCTTTAATAAATTCATAAACAAATTTAATTTTTCATTTTTCAAGGATTAACGGTCAATGTTTAACAAATTCAATGATAAAAATAAATATTTACCCCAATCTAAGAATATAGATGAAGTAATAAAAATTAAAAAAACATTCAACCTAAACAATCGTTAATTTTTATACTAACTAACTTAAAGTTATACTAACGATGATAATTTATAATTAATCAATATTCAATGAGATAAATTTATTTTATACTATTAGTGTATAACCATTAAATTCCATCATAATAATGTACTTTTTTTTTAATGCAAGTGCATATTTTAAACATTGTATATTGCATGTTTCCATAATTGGTTTGAGCGCCATTATATATGTTAGATCATGCCCATTTAAGATCTCTTTCGATCCAGTGACCAGCTTATCCAAACATATCACATGGTAATTCCTCCCCCAACGAACCTTTTCGGGATAAGAAAATAGTCATCACTGAATATTAAATAAGCGATCATCTATAACACATTGTTATAATAACAGCCATATATAGTGCAATATATAGAAATTATATACTGGACATGACTTGGAAATTAAAAAGAAGGAGAAAAATTACTAGAAAAACATGAAATCCTGCTGGTTCCTAGCATGATAGGGAGCATGATCAGGGTGAATTGCATATGATTCATTTTCCTTAATATTTGAAACAAATATGCAGGGTAGAAGGAAGAGATATCAGTTAATTAATTAATACATTGCACTTAAAAATCAGCGTAGCCGCTTGTTTCTTCGTGGTTAGGTGAAGAAGCCTCTAAAACGTTATTGGAACTTGAACAAGATGAGGATGTAGGAGCCGGAGGAGCTGAATTGTGAACACTCAAAAAATCAAAGAATCTTGGCTGAGCCACCTCAACATTATTCATCACTGCATTATTGTTCTTCCTGGGAGCAGTAGTGTTGTTATCACTTTCTATATTTCTTTTCTTCATGAATATGCGACACAGAACCCATTCCCCTATCTCGTTTGCATAGTTCTGCCAACCCAAAGGCATTTGACAAATAAATATTATTTGTCATTTATATGCATGATACACACACACACACACACACACACACAATATTCTGGGTTTTTTTATATAATAATACAAGTTTTTACAGCAGCTCAAATTAAGAATTAATGATTGAAATTTACCTGGGATGAATTGGAAGCAATAGTTTCTAAGCTGACGAGTCGATATTCATGCATGACCCAATCAGTTCGAGACCCATTTGGAGATTTTCCTTCATAAAATACTAGAGTTTTTCTTAGCCCTGCAAAACCAATATTACTTGCTGATGATGAAATTATTTTGTCTGATCCTGTTGCCTTCCAGTAGCCAGAGTCAGTTGTTCGGTTCATGCGATTGCCGTTTCGATACTTGGCTTCCTTGGAGCTGAAAAAGTACCTCTCTTGCTCATCACAATTTCCTAAATAAATACACACACAAAACTAGAACAGTCAAGTTATAATGGCATGCAGTAGACTACTATAAGAGCTCAGCATACTGTAAGCACACATTTTTCGTTTATTAGGGCATGTTAATGACTGATTACTTTTCTGTTTCGTTTTGTTTGGCTCTATTTGTATTTTTTAGCTAGCTTAAGATATTGAAGTTGCAACGGTCTCTTATGTGTGTATAAATTGAGGTTTAAATATGTTTATATATATATATATATATATGAAATATTTTTTCATTTCATTATTTAAAAAATATTTTTTTGATTTTACTATTTCACATTTTTAAATTTTTATTTTTGTTATCTGTCGATAATAAGTCTATTAGATATTACTTAATGTGATACTTTTTTTTTAACTTGTTATGTTAATTATCATATTTAATATATTAAGATTAACAACAGAAATAAAAAATAAAACTTTGAAAATATCATATAATAAAATATAAAAAAAATATTTTTTAGGAATAAACTCAAAAAAGGATATATTAAAAATATATTCTAAAACCAAATGTGATTGGTCAATAAATGGTTAAATACTTTAATACCATATCACGAGCCTGCTTCAGATTCTTGTGTTTGTGAGGTTACAGCTATATATTAATTAACAATTAATTAATTCTTCTAGGGAAAAAATAGGCACAAAAAACAAATTTGGTTGGGAAGTTAAAGCTAACTTTGGTACCTGGCAAATCCCAAGGATCATATTTGCTGACATTAATCTCAGGAATGATTGCAGCAGGCAACTGGCACGAGAAAATCTTACATTTCAAATACTGAAACACAAGCTCTTCATCTGTTGGCTGGAAACGAAAACCTGGAGGCAATCCACTCACTCCATTTTTAATAAAATTTAGCCTTTCCATTTGCTTATCAAGCCTTACTTCAATTCTCTTCAACTCAATGTGAGGCTGATGAGAGGCACATGAATGTATGAATGCTTGCGTACGTATTATATAGGCTATGGCTAGGCATGAGAAAGCAAAGCTGGTTGAGGGAAGAAGCGACAACAAACATGTAAAGGCGACAATACTTGACTAAATTTTATAATAATTAATCTAACAAATTAAAACTTCTTATCAGCGTTAGCTAGAAAGAGCTTTTTCTTTGCCTTTTCTATATGCCTAACCTTTTGTATTGTAATAAAGTGATTATTCATCTGCCATAGTTGAGTTTATTTCGAGTTTAAATATGAGTAGCAAATTTTTTCTCATTAAATTTTAATGTAGCTATACTTTTAAGACTGGAACTCAAAATCGTTAAATAGAACAACTCTCGACAAACTTATTTTGAGTTAATATTTATTTTCTGTTTTAATCAGTGTTATTGCCTCCTTGGGTAGCACTGTATATAGGGCTTTGATACAAGTGTTTTTCAATAGTGGGATAATGGTGCCATGGTGGTAATTGGTTTTCTCTGTCTCTAAAAAGAAGAAAAAAAAAGAAGATTGCGATTGATATATGCCAAAAGTATTATAAAAATGTCAACAAAATGCAGGTCAAAAGTGTAACAAACTATCACTCATGGTTGATCTGTTTATATGACCATTCACATATCTAATATATATATTCACTCGATTAATCCATTAGTTTTATTAACTATTTTAATTGATAATGAAGTTTCACCCAAAAGGTTAGTCAGTTACTAGCGATGTCAAAGTATATCCAGATTTTACAGGTATCTATAAAAATATTCGTAAGTCGAGCATGTGATTATATTATTTGTAATTAATATTGGGAGATGATATAGGATGAATATATTATCTGTAAATTTATGTAAGTATGAGTGCGAGTACGGTAATCCAACTCGTCTCATCTTACACATATCATATATATATATATATATATATATATATATATATATTATATATATATATAATTTTGTGAAAATAATTATATTTGATGACAAATATTTTAATTAAATCTTTAATTTGTAATAACATCACTATAGTGAATAATCCTAAATCGTTATGTTTAATGATTATTAGAGAGTAAAAAATCCTAAATTTTTAATTAGAGATTTTATTAAGTGATTAAAACATTAACGTTAACCATCGCTTATTGAATAATTATTTTTGTAATTTTATTTATTTATGATTGAGTTTAGACAAATCAATATTATATTTATTTGTTTTTATAGTTGGATTCTTTCAAGTGACATTATTACTATACGAAATCCTAATTAACAGTTGCGAATGTAGTAATAAATTATTAGT
>PYAF01003522.1:63445-97239 GCA_007407185.1 Glycine tomentella | reverse complement strand
TAAATACAAATATAATTTTTATTAGACCTGCAAATTTTTATTAAAATTATGATTTTTATTTAAAACTATGATTTTTATATGTAAAAAATACTTTAATTATTATATCAAAATTAATTGTTACAAAATTTATTATGTAAACTTATACGTGTATTAAATATACATTAAAAAATTTAATGTTATATGTATCAACATTAATTAGTCTTTAGCATAATTGATCTATTAGTTTAGTTGGTTGGTCACATGTTCGAAACCTACATGTGTCATTATTTGAAAAAATAATTTTTAACTTAAAAAAAACTTACTTACGGATTCTGTATGACCCATACGGATTGTCCAATCCGTGTAACTCAAAAAAAAATTACGGATTCATGAATCCGTAAGAATCTTACGGATTTATGAATTCGTATATATATGAAGCGTAATAAAAGTGAGGGTATTTTTCGAAATGCACTGTTTTGGGATGGTGTATGAATCTTTTTTTGGGTGTATAAAGTTTTTTCCATACTTTATTGGGATTGGGCCTTGAAAATTATGACGCAGCGTAATGGCCCTTCTTGATCGGTTCGTCTTTTTTCTGCCATTTGGGCGGTGATTAAGGTTCTAGAAAAGGTTTCGGACGAGGTTTTAGGTTTCTATAGCGCCAGTTCTTTTCACTTGTGGCATTAGGGTTTTTGTGAGGTTTGGTTGCAGACTTTCTCTCTCCATGGATCTTTCAGACCTTAATTCCGCTGAAATGCAGAAATTCTACTCTGTAAGTTTAATTTCTTCTCTTCTGATTTTTGTTAATAAAGAATAGTGGTGTTTAATTCGTTTCGGTGTAGCCTATCTTTATATGAATTTCCAAAATCCAAAACCTCTGTTTCGGTTCCATTTTACACAACATATGCTTGTTTTCTGTCTTTAACTTTGGATTTGAGTGGTCATCGTTGTTAGTTATAAATTACATGAAATTTGATTATGTTTTTTATAGCTACAAAATTCATATGAATTGTCATCCAAATTGCAAAATGAACAAACATTTTTACATAGATTAGTGGAGGCACCGATTAGTTAGGTAATAGGTGATGATGTTATGGCAGTGCTATATTAATCATCCGTTAGTTTTCAGAATTTAAGAAAGTTAAGATGATTAGCTGTTTCAGCCTTGGCGATTTTCTTTCTTGACTGTGGCTTCTGTGTGAGTTATGCTTGACTATACTTTCAGTTGGTTAAATCCTCGCTTTACCTAAAGTCGGATTCTTAAACAAATCATAAGATAGATGGAAAATTTTGCATTATAAGCTACACCTTCCATCTTCTTGTGTTTGTGCAGTGATGACAAATGAAATCTATTTATCCATTATTTATCCACAATAAATTTATCCAATCCATTTTTTACAATAAAAAATAAAACAGATGAATGAATTTAAATCCATCCATTTAATTTTATGGATGGTTAATGATCCATTCATTAATTTTCAAAATCCAACGGATCTTTTAATCAATACTTAATAATTAAAATTGATCCAAATTAATAATAAAATAATTTGTGGGTAATATTCGACCAACATCGATTATGATTTTTTTCAATCGTAGTTGGTTGGGACAATTTTTTGGCAGTCATCAGCATGGATCCACAAACATCGACTAATGATGTTTTTCAACTAATGCTATTTTTTAGATGATGTCAGCTATAATTTTTTTGGTCGACTTTGGTTAAGGTTATTTTTTGGCTGATGTCGTCCAGGTTTTTTTGGCTGACTTAGGCTGATGATGTTTTTTAGCCAACATGGGTCGATGCTATTGTTCGGGCAATGTTGGTTAGGGTTTTTTTTGGCCGACTTTGGTCTAGGCTATTTTTTGGCTGATATTTTCCAGAGTTTTTTTGTTCGACTTTGGCTGATGCTGTTTTTAGCCGACGTCAGTCGATGCTATTTTTCAGATGATGCCGTCTATGATATTTTTCGGCTGACTTTGTTTGGGTCTACTTTTTGCCTGATGCCGTCCAAAATTTTTTGGGTGACTTTGGCTAATGATGTTTTTCAGCCGACATTGATCGATGCTATTTTTTGAATGATGTCGCGTAGGATTCTTTTAGCTGACTTTGGTCAGGGATATTTTTTGGTTGATGTCTTCCAGAGTTTTTTGGGCCAATGTTGATTGATGAATTTTTCGATCGACATTGGTCGAGGCTATTTTTGGTCGACGCCAACTAGGGTTTTATTTCGATAGATGTCTTTTGAGGCCATTTTTTGGCCGACATTAACTAGAGGTTTTTGGTCGTCATCAGTCATGGTTATTGTTTTGCTAACGTTGACTAGGGTTTTTGGTCGACGTCTATCATGTCTATTTTTTGTTGTCATCGACTAGGTTTTTTTTTTGTCGATGTCAGTTGAGTCTTTTTTACGGCTGACATCAACTAATGTTTTTCCGATCAACGTTAGTTGGGGCTATTTTTTGGCCACTGTCGACTAAAAAATATTACCGACTGACATCGTCCAAAAAAACCTAGTCGATGTTGACCCAAAAATTGCATCATCTGACAATCAATCGAAAAAACCCTAGTCGATATCAACCAAAAAATAGTCATGGCCGATGTGTGCCAAAAATCATCATCGGTTGACGTTGGCAAGCAGTAGTTGATGTTGATCATAAAAACCCTAGTTGACACCAGCAAAAAATATTCCCGACCAACGCTGTAAAAAAAATAGTCGACATCGGCCAAAAACATAGTCATGGTTGATGTCGGCCTAAAAATAGTCTCAGTAAATGTCAATAAAAAAATCTTAATCGATGCCAGCAAAAACACGTCCTAGTTAATGTCAGCAATAAAACCTAGTCAATGTCGGCAAAATAATAGTTTCAACCGATGTCGACCTAAAGACCTAATTGATGTTCGCCTAAAAAATCAACGATCGACATTAACCAAATGAATCTAGTTGACCATGAGCAAAAAAAATATTTCTGGCTGACATCTACTGAAAAATAATACAAGCCGACATCAACCAAAAAAACTTTGTTGATGTCAAACAAAAAAATCATTGATCGATGTTAGATGAAAAATAATCTTGACCGATGTCAGCAAAAAATTAGTCTCGGTCGAGGTTAGCCAAAACAATTAAATTTTAAATTTTTAAACTAAAAATAATTAAGTTAAAATTTTTTATTTGTGGATGGATTGGATGGATATCCATCCATAAAAGTAGTGTTAATGGATAGATTGGATGGATTTTTTTATCAAATGGATTAAAGTAGATCGGATCCATTAAATATTTTTTAATAGATTATTTTAATCCAATCCATTAGAATATAAATTATTAGGATTTATCCCATCCATCCATTTAACACCCCTAGTTTTGTTCTGTGTTTAAGTTTTATTTTAGCTATTGTTGTATGTATACCTTACAATAATGAAAGTTTTAAACGAAGCTGATTTTAAGTAGTGTAAGTATGTAACCTTGCTGCTACTGTTTTCAGACATATTCTGATATAATTTTAGTACTTCTATCCTTCCTTCGTTTTGTGAGGATCATGATGCTTAAATTTCATTAAGTTGGCCACAGTCAGTTATTATTATTGTTATTGCTATTGCTTTTGCTTGGAGGATTATCATGGTACTCCAGTACGTACCACTTATTAGTAGGCAATCCCTTCACTTTTAGTTTTTTTTTCTCCTGCTTTCAGTATACAAATTTTTTTCCCATGCACCCCATTGAAGTATAATGCCCTTAATTATGCGTCCAAATTGCAGGAAGAACAGCAAAGAGCCATGGTTAATGAAATGGTGGCAAAGCTAACGAGTGAATGCTGGGATAAATGCATCACGGGTACACCTGGGAATAAATTCAGTTCCAGTGAATCTAATTGTCTTTCAAACTGTGCTCACCGTTACCTGGAAATGAGCATGCTTATCATGAAAAGGTTTCAGAGTATGCAATGAAGATCAACGGATATCAACGTGCTCTGTCAGTTAACAAATGTAATATTGAATTTCTCTTTTGCATGATCATTGATATTGGAATCTTATTATTTGGCAGCTTTTTTTTTCTTTGGATTAATATATATTTGTTGAGACTATTGGGTCAAAATATTTAGTTTTCTTTTTGGCGTTCTTGAAATTTAGAGACATAATGCTGTGCCTATGGTTATGGTGAATAACGTATAGCTTATGTGACTGAAATCTATAGCGTTTTGCAATTTCAAATTGTCAGTCAAGCAAGCATAAACAAATAATTTGTACTACATGCATATACTTTTAAATTATAGGAAGTTTATATCATGATAAAATTTAAATTAGAAAATCTTGTTTGGCTTTAAAAGTAGTTTTGTTGCTTCACAGATAAATGAGGAGTTTGGGTGGTTCCGCAAATGCAGTCATGACATTATTTTTGTTATCAAGCACTGGGTTGAAATGTAGTTCATGAAACATGTAAAATAGGAAATTAGTGAACTGAAATTGGCGTTTCCTTTTTCCCTTTTTGTGCGAAAGGGGTCAAAGATACTGATTATGCTGTGTGGCGAACTCTTATTTGGTTTTTCTGTGCAATCGAATTTTATTGATTTTTATGAATCTTCAAAGGGGTGTAGTTTGATCAAAATGGTAAATTCCATAAATGAAACTTCTGAATCGTATACTACAATAATCGAGCAATCAAACACTTTCTCTTCCTACCTCGCAGCCGGCAAAACTTTGCTTCCTAATGCTTGAATAGCAATTTCTTTGTATTCCCTGGTTATTAACACTTTGCTTATGAATCTTGATATCATTCGGTTCCATGTAATAGTACTGAAGCATGGGTCATGCACATTGGAGGTGTCTAGTGTAGGAACTGGAACTGGAAGGAAATCGAAAGTGAGGGACCTTTGAATCATCATGGAACAAACTCTTGTCCAAGTCCAACCTTTTTAATAATATTCGATGGTTAAGGCAACGCTCCTCCGGTTGGTCAACTTACGCTGGAAATACACAATACCACAAAGAAGAGGGAGGCCAAGCGTTTGTGTCCAATACGTTGTTTGGAACACAGGGTTGTTGATGAATTCATTGGATTGTTTGTTGAGGGTGCTGAAACGTGGTAGCACTTCTGGAGGAAGCCGCCGAAAGATTTCGAACAGAAAATCGGTGCAGGGAGAAGAAGTTTGGAAGAAGGATTGCATGAATTTCAATATCCATTTCCAGCATTTGGATAATGGCATTTTCTCTCTTCTATTTTGTATGTCAATTGGAGGATTCTCTGCTATGAGAAAAAACTTGGACATGAATCTGGAAATTGTTGAAACCGAGGGTTCTGTCTTTCAATTTCGTGCTTTTTTGAATGACCATTTGAGCTCAGTGCGATGTGGAGGTCAAACGTTTGGTAGGGAGACTAATAAGGCATACCTTTTATAATTTGTAGCATGAACATGACCCAAAATGTTATTATAATTTACAGATTATTACACAAAATCATTAGATGAAGATTCATATTTTATCTCGGTCAATCAACTTAAAATACATTCAAAATTTTAACCGTTCGATCTTCATTCAACAGTTATAAATAATGCGTGGTGGTGTGACTACAGTGAATCCATTTTCATGTAGGTGGCAATAGACTATAACCTCTATAGACAAACTTTCTTATCCTTGCTTGTAAGTAAAAGAAAATATAAACTTTTTTTGCTGAATGTAAAAGATAAGCTACTTGTTGCATAGAAATTGATTGAGATCGTGATCATGTGCGGCTCTCAAGTCATACATTTCATTCAATTATTTTTATAAGATCTAATTAACTAATTAATTAAGATTACATAAACTAATTAATATAGTTAGTAGTATTAAGGTCTAGGAGTTTATGAATTCTAATCACCTCTTGTTTCTTTCATTATTCTACCATCCAAATAATAAAAATATTTTATTTCTTCATTTTTGTTTTTAATATTTTCCGTCCTAATTCATTGTATCGAAACAAAGAGTTATGGAATAAGGCTTAGTGTGTTGCTTACGTAATTTAAACATACAAAATAAAGTACACCAAACTAACAAACTCAATTATATCAAGTCATGCTATCAATGAAATTCTCAAATAATAAAAGGAAAAAGAAAAAGGAAAATGCGCATGTTGAAACCTGGGAGGATCACTTTCTACAACTTCTATTGTTCTTCAATTGTACGCAACTTCCACTTTCAAAAGAACTATATTATATCACCACATTAACTCCAAAGAATCCAATACCTAAAAATCAATCAATATAACAAGGTCCAGTTAAATCTCTAATTTAACCAAAACACATGCATTACCTCCCATTTTCCCACCCAAAATTCTTGAAATTTTAATTTAAGATGTGACGTACAATCATTCACACATTATTTTTTTATATCTATCTTTCTCGGTCACATCATTCATTATATCTCAATTTTTTCTCTTTCTCTCTTTTAGTTGTAAAAATTGTTGTATAAATAATATTTCTCTTTTAATTTACATTTTGAATTTTTCTGACATTAACATTATGGAGCCTCTTCTGTTGAGTTGCCACTAAAGTCACTACTACCATCACTTGGTGATCCTGTCTTAAACATCAGGACTTATGTCCCATTTTCTTTGCTGCTTCTTTCCCACAATGAGTGCCTTAGAAATGAAGCAACTTCTGTCTGCCCCCCTTCTGTGTGAAGCATCCTGCTCAAAACCACAGACATATTATCACCTATTCCACTGCCCTTTCCATGTTCCTTATCATTGGTAAACTCATCTGCATAATCACTTTCCTCCTTCTCTTCCTCAAATTCATTGTACACTCGGGTGGTCCCTAGTTCAAGATCTCCTGCTGTTTTTCTCATCATAGGGCTCAGGGATTCAACAGCTCTTCTTCTAGATGAATCTGATGGTTCCTTTGGAATTGGAATCTTGGACCTGAAGTTGTTCTTGGATGGAGGAATGCCGGAGCAAAATATTTCTCTGAAGTTTGCAGCTACTCCTCTGTTATAAGGATTGGCTTGTTGATCATACCGGTATCTAAAATTTTCATAAGTAGACTGCACATGAAACAAAAAGAACAGTCATTAAGTGTGTAAGAAAACCGTACTAGAAATGCACATTAGTTTTTCATAGATAAAGCATGCAAACCATTACATATATTATATTAGAGAAATGGTAGCAATTCATTTTTTATCACACTATTTGTTATTATTGGCTGAAATTTGTTGAAAAATATTAATGTTGTGGGTCTCACATATCTTATTTAATGAGTTTCACTTATAATTTTGTAGTTTCTAATAAGTTTTAACCAATTGTAAAGAGTATGTTATAAGTAGTGTGATAGAGAGTGTGTTACTAGCACTCTTCATTATATTAAGGTTTCCAAATGTGGAATGCAGGAGGTGATCAGAATTCGGAAACAACCAGAAAAAAGTAAAAACTAAAAGGGGTTGTGAGTTAAATGATGTCCGGACCTGGTTTTTGCTAATTAGATATGTGTGGAAAACAGTGAGGCCACCAACAAACCAGACAGAAATGAAGGAGTATATTATGAGTGCAATGGAAGCAGGAGTTTTGATCATTGCTTTCCAAATTGATATCTCCTCGAAGTCCCTGATTCTCTTAATGTAGACCCAGCAAAAGCCATGAACATATAAACAAAGAAGGGTTGCAGAGAAAACAAACATGTAGTAGAACCTGTAATTTCGCTGCCATCATACATAAAAGCAAAGAAGCAAAAAATAATTCTGAATTAGCAACTTCTTGATCATATCGACTACAAATATAATTGTGTATTATTAACTATACATGTATGAAATCAGACAATACCAGCTTACATGCAAAGAACCCTCCATTGCTAATTTTTTACAACCTAGAAGAAAAATGTATTCAGGAATATGATACAAACCAATAGTAAGAATTTAAATAGAAACACAAAACTTAAGAGGGAGCTGAAGCTATGATGATTCTACAATCTCTGAGCCGTTCCTATCCCTAGTTCTGTAGCAATTTCTGTTGTTTGTAAATCACATGCAGTTTTAAGAACTACTTGATGCTTTCCATCAACGTACTACAATATTCTCGGCTTTCTGCCTCCAAGTACTAAAGACATCTCTACAAGTAGTATATTCATTTAATTGCATACCCCTTTTCAATAGGAATTTTGAATCTATTCATATCTATTTTTATGCAATAGTTGCAATGAAAAACAGAAACACAGACCAAAGAATGAACATTATAGATAAAATGAACATTAAAAGGTAAACACAAGAATTGTTCTTCTAGATCATAATATAATGATAGAAAAAGACTGTGAGATGGCTGCTTTTGAATACCATCACTAATTCACTATGAAATTGGGATATGTAAACATTAGTCCCTCACCAATCCAATGCACTGACCAACCCAAGGGCAGTGATGATCAAATCGCTCCACGCAGTTATCACATACTGAGCAATGAGAACAGCGGGGAGGTCTATACAGCATGCAGGTATCACAATATTTTATCTTCACAGATACTTCATTTACAACTACTTCCTTTGCTCGCGGCAAATGTGACCGTGGGGTTTGTTCATTGTTGACATTGGCACCCCCTTCATATTCATCCAGAATTGGAGGATTAGCATTACGGGGCACTATGCCAGGATCTCTTCCTGAGGTCAGTAGAAGGGTGATCAGAACCTGGGAATACGTTTTAACACTTTAGGAGTACAGGGGTGAATAAAAAGATTAGAATAATTGTATTCAAAATGTAATCTACATCAAAATCAGAAGCATTGCACTAGATTAGAATACTTTGTGTAACAATTATGTACCAGAGTTGCAAACAAGGAACTATATTGGTGCAACTGCTTAATCATTTTTTTGTCTAAAAGCCAATTCTATAAAATTCACTAAATAGACCCCACAAACTATCTCTTATTTTAATTCTCTTTTTTATTTTGGTTTGATCCATAACCCTATTCCTTCATAATATATGGCAAACTACATAAAAAGTAATATTTTCACTATTCATACTAATAAATAAATCAAATCCGAATTTCATTACATGTTTTAATAAAAGCAGAGAGCGAAATGCAAAAGCATGAATGTGGACTTTTGTTTTTCAAAAATAAGAAAAAGGAACGTAGTATTTGGGTAACGATGGAACTTCTGCAAGTCTCATTAGAGTAGTTCCACAATCTTGTTCCAGAGAGTAATGAGAATGACTGTACAATTTTGGACCATCTTTTATGACATGCAACGATTTCTTCTACAATATAATATTGCTTAAAATGAAATGTTAGGACGACCATGTATGAAATGGTTGCTAAGCTGGAAAAAAATAAGTTATGTAATCCTTTTTGTTAAGACTTCCCTTAAAAATATGGTCAAAAGACTTCTCAAAAGCCTTGGGTAATTCTTCTTCCTTGAACTAGTTTTTAAGAATGGGTTAAGCCAGCCAGCCAGTTCCATTTTTAATATGGTAATTTATCCATCTATTCTTAATGTTGGGCTATTTGCAAATGTCTATTCCGAAAGCACCAAAATATCCAATCTTGGACATAAGGGGGATGTATAAAGATGTCCCACCTTTGTTAGGATTACGGGTAGAATGCTCTTAATGAGATTTAGGCCATCTTATGTTACACTTAGTTGTTTTCTATTATCTTTTTTTCTTTTTTATGCGTGTGATTGGAAAGAGTAAAATATTATTTTAAACATTATTAAGACTAATATTTTTTTTGAGATCTGAAGAGACTTAAAGTTAAAGGTGGGTTGTTTCCTTTTAATAAGAATTTTTAATATACAAGATTCAAATTCTTGACCCCTTACTTAAGGGATTTAAGTCTATTATTATTTGGACCAACAGAAATAGAACATTATGCTAAAATTATTGAGACTAATTTCTTTCAAAAGATCTAAACACACTTAAAGGTAGATTGTTCACTTTCAATTAGATTTTTTTTTTCATATGCAATAGTTAAGATTTGAACCCCTCACTAGCTTAATTAAGGAACTCCAACCCATCATCATTTGGTCTAAGGGTGCTAAAAAAAATTAATTTTGATAAAAATAACCATAACTAACAATAACTAGTTATATAAAAGTAGTTATAAAATCATAACAAATTTTATAGAAAAAATTATAATTATGAAACTATAACTAATTTTATAAAAATAGTTATTTCAAATAACTTATTTTTATTGATCATAACTATAACTAGTTATATTCATTAACGGTTATATAACAGATCTTTAAAAACAATGATCAATTATACCAAATTATAACTAATTATACAAAATTAGTTATGATTATAATTATTATAACCATTTATAATAATTATTTATTACTTGTGATTATTTAAATTAATCAAAACCATGAGCACCCAACTTGATCCAACCACTTGATTTTTCTATTGCCCTTTAAAATTAGTATAACTTTATTCAACTATGATTACATTAGAACCCAACACGACTTCTGTCAGCAATTGGTATTTATGTGACAGGCCAGCAGTGTAATTTTAACATAAGAAATTCACAAAGTTTATAAAATCATTTAGGAAACTTAGCATCATCCAGATATAATGCCTATTAATGTTATTTATATAGAGAGAAAATGGAAGCTGTCAATGTCAGAACCGTACGCGATAACAATTGGAATTAATTCCAATATAAAATTAAACAATAATTAGTTCATAAGGCCTCTTCAGCCATTCACTTGTATAAAATATTTGAAATAGCTGTAAATGACAATGTCCCATGATGACAAGTTAATCGACAAGGTTAGAGCAAAAATTCTCATGATGGCAAGCACTACAATAATCCGATGCAGGCTTTGTAAAATATACAGTGTGAAATGTGTGATAGTGGTAATGCAAACATAGTACTTATTAGATATAAGATATATCTAATATATGATAAAATATATATTTTAGCTTACTTTAAATAGTTATTATTAGATAACATATATCTAGTACCTGATAAATATACATTTTATCTTATTTTTTGTTGTATTTGGTTCTATATAAACATTGATCCTATTATCTAATGATGGATGAAGATGGCAAAATGAGTCTTTCTGGATGGTTTCAAGCCTATTTCTAAATGTCAAGTCATCCAAGATTCGTAGTAGGATTTTCAAGAGAGAAGCTATTTCTAAATGTTAAAGAGTCTTGAAGTTTTGCTTCTGTATTTTGTAGGTTAAAGTTTAGGCCTATGAGGTCTAACTCTAACAAACTGTTACTAAAAATTGTGAAATTGTGCAAGGTTTTCCCTTCAACAATTTGCATCTCGAAGCAAGATATATAGCAATAGTGATTCACATGTAAAACCAGAAACATTATGATTCTGCACAACTTAAATGGAAAAGCTAGGCCATGGAAAACCTCTACTATTAGGGGACAAGAACAATTAATGAGTGAGCATATTAAACAAATCACGGTTACAAAATATAAGGACTTACAAACACTGTGTGAAGAATAACAACGATCAATATTGAATATCCCCAGTGATGAGGAAAATCATCCAACAATTTCCTCGCCACAAAAGCAGAGAAAACGGCAACAGGAGCAACGATAAGAAAGATTGTCAAAAATATAGATTTTCCATCAGGTCCAAATATAAGCCTCCCCCAAAGACAAAATTCCTGGAAAAAAATTCAACAGCCACAAAAATTCAAGACACAAATAATTACACTTAACTGCATTCAAACAGTACAAAAGTTTATCTTTGAATATAATAGATAAGTAAGTTTTAAGATGTGAGTTTTCCAGTTATGAGACCTGCAAAAGTAAATATCTAAATTATCAAAACACCAAGGGAAACTTGACAATCAATAATACGCTTTAGTTTATTACTAAATCTGTTAGAAAATAGTATGATAATCCTGGATAAATTCAAAGAATCGTGTTCGTACACTTTCCGAACAAAGTATTTCGACCCTATTCTTGCCTGGGTTCACGAAATCCTTGTTGGGATAATTCTTTGAAGAACAATCTGCTTCTGGCAATAGAGAACAGATCAGGAATGTAGAGAGAAAGTATGATTTTCGTATATATTAAATCTGAGGCCAAATGACTCCTTATATAGGAGTTTTCCAAACGATGCAACTCTTGGCGATAAACCATCGTAACCGTTGGTTATCGGAGCGGTTGGGAGTAGTTATTTTTCTAACCTTTCCCAAGAGCGGTTATAAGTAGTTACTATTTTGAATTGTTAACCACCTCTTATTCATAACTCATAGAGTTTAAACAAAACTCCAACAATCCCCTGGATCCCAGCCAGGGGCGCTGCCTCTTGGAACCCCGCACCGTAATCGCGGTCAATTATGCGTTGGCTCAACAAGCGTGCACTCCGCACTACCCTAACTTGTTTCCAAAGCTTAACGCGTAATCGCATTGGCCTATAGTAAATCACATTACTACTAAAATCCATTGATGACACTAAAATCACCAACAAAATCATGGTCTAATAGAATAAGAATCCAGGCACAAGCACACGCATAAATCAATTCAGAATTGAATTTGTACACAGGTAGAAGAAACTTAAAAAGGGTAATTGAGCTTAAAACTGGTGGTGGAATAGAAACACTGATAGATAATATCATGTAAACTTACATTATTGCCTTTCCAAGCACGGTAAGTTCTGACCAGAGGAGTATCTCCGGCACCACCGTCGTTGGAGTTCGCCGGCACCAGATGCTGCACTGCAAACATTGGTTCTGAGATCTGCATGTGAATTATTGAATGAATAATCACGATTATTACTATGTTAATTCAAAGAAAAAGACGAGTTTACTTCAGTTGGTTTAGGATGGTGCATAAGTTATTTGACATTATTTTTTATTTTCACCTATTAAAAAAAATGGAAAGGTCAAAGTCGGCTTTTTTGTGTGTCATCTTTATTTTATTTAATTTGGAAAAAAATGTGATTTATTGCAACTGCCAAAAGGAACAGTTGTGTTAGTTCGGTTGGGTAGGTTAATTAGTTGACTTTCATGAAATAATGTGACTTGTTAGATATCGAACCCACCAATAATTTGGCAGATCCACCGTCCTTGCTGAATCACCGGTCAATTAATACTCCAAAACACAAAACTCTACTCATTTCAAAACAAATTAGCAAATGGTTAAGAATTGTTTAATCGTGGCGGAGTAAAATAATAGCACTAATAATTAAATATATTATAAATCATATCTTTATAACATTAAAAATAAAAATGAAATTGTTGTTCTATTGATTCTTCACATTCAAAATATATACAAATGTCTACATTAAATATATTATAATACTTAGATCTAAGTTTTATTAATGTAGTACATATAATAATATCAAACTTTACATATAAATAAATAAACAATGTCCTATTAAGAGCATGTAGTGAGTTTATTTTTTCTAGTTTTTATAAGTTTTACTTGTTTTTTATTCATTTTTTTTTAGTTTTTTATATCATTTTTCTCTTTCTCTCAAGATTGGTTTAGTGGTTTATTCAAACTAAATTCTAGATTGGTTCACAAAATTCTCAGTCCGATCAACTAGTTTAGTTTGATTTTCAAATCATAGGGTTTTAGCTTTATTGTTATTTTCATAAATAAAATAGTTTTATCTTTTTTATCGTTATTAGATAATATAATTGCTATTTTTTAAACTTATATCATTAAAAAGAAGGAAAGGACCCTGCTTCATGTTTTTCCAGATCTCATGGTACTGAAATTTGAGGACAAAGGAGTTAGATATGAGTGTTTGCGAGTAAGATCTGCTAGGTCAGGTGATGTAGGCAACGACCATGATGAAGGAGGGCGATAGTGGCGGTGATGCCGATTCATCCCTCCTCTAAACTCATTTTTTCTCTTAAAAACATTAAACCTAGCTATGTTTACTTTTTCTTTTTTTAGATTTCTATTTTTTCTATTTCTAATGTTTATCATCTTTTGTTTTGATCCTTTTAATAAACTTATAAAGTGGTCTAAATTCTTCTTCCATATTAGTTATTTTTTTATTGTTTTGGTTGCTGTTGTTGATTCATTTAGTAGATGCTACATTTGCCTTTGATATTGAAGTAAACAAAGCAATTTTTGGCTGCCAGAAAATGGTAATCAAATTTTGAATGATGCTGTAAACTATTTTTGTGGATTTTTAACTTCTAGAAAAAAATTTCTAACAATTGATTGTCAAGTCGTTTACTGGAAAAACTTAATGATAAAAATAAAAAATTAAACGAAAAAATAGTTGAAAGATCAAGATTCACTAATATTAAGTTGAGAGACTAAAAACAAAAATTACAAATAATTTAGAGATTAAAAACATATTTTCACCAAAGATTGAAATCATTACAAAACTAAAAGAAAATAAAATGGCAACCTAAGCAAGCAGTATAGAATGGCACGCCAATTGGGCATGGCAGGACATATATAAGAAGCAATATTCATAGAATAAAAGAAAGAAAACAACCAAACAAACAAAACACTAAATGAAATAAAAAGAAGTGGCAACAAAGCAAACTATGCAAGGTTTTTAGCATCACACATGATATCAGTAATCATTAAAACGAAAATAAAGTAAAAACAAAAAGATATATATCTTTTTAGCAGCACACATCCTATTTCTCTCTTTCTGAATTTTTTTTTATCAACATAGTAAATATATCTTTCTATCAATAATGTATCACATTACTCGTCACTAATCACTACGGATCAATCGATATCATAATCATATCCAAAAAAAATGATACCATACTTAAGTAGGAATATTTGACTTCAACGCACTAAATAAAATAAATCTATCGGAACTAGTGAAAATGCTATTAAAGAGAATAAATTATTTTATAAGAAATAAAAATAACAATACCTTTTTTGTCTATCTATAGGAATTGAATTTATTTAACAAACAAGAAAGATATATTATCTTTTTTTTATGAAAAAAATGAATCTTTTTAATAAATAAGAGAGATGATTTATTTTGATTGAAAGCGATTCTGTTGATCTAAATAAGAAAAATATATTAAATTTTGAAAGAATCATTAATAATATATTAATCTATATTATGTAAACGTAAGTCATTAATGTTGCACCCGCTAAATAACCGTTAAGAAATTACTACTCCACTTTTAAATTTCCATATCACTAATAGGTACACATATAAACTTATGTTATATTTTAATTTATTTTAGAATTTCAATTGATCTCCTAAATTATGTTATCAACTAAATGATTTAAATTTATTTTAAAGTTAATTAATTTTTTTTTATCATAATTGAATATAGAAGGAATTGCAAGGGAAAATATCCCCTTGATAAATTATAATTTTTAGATTCTACATGTAAGAGGCGTTTATGAGACAAATTATCCTTTGCAAACTTGTGTCATATTTGAGAAGGAAATGTCCCTTGCTAAACTCAATTTGGTGATCTATCTTGCAAGGGTTTTGCAAGGGATACTACTTTTACAAAACAATAAGGGAATTAATCAAGAGGAAAATAAGCCCTCATTAACTTTAAATTTTTTTGTTTTCAATTATCATGTTTCCATTAGCAAAGGATTTGCAAGGGAAAAAGTCCTTCACTAAATAATTTGCTATGCTTGCATACGAATAGCGAGGGAAAAATGTTGCAAGGAAAACATTCTATTGCTAGAAACTATGTGTGTGTGTGTTTTCTTTCTTTCAAATCCTTGACCACATATTTTCTATAAATTATTTTGTTCAAGTGAAAAGTATTTATAGTATTCTAAGGTTAGTTCTTTCATTGATGGTTAATTTTTTCTATCCATAAAATTTGAATTAATGATTAAAGATAATGAATTATGCATTGAAATCAACAACTTGTTAGTGTAAATTTATTTAATCTATTTCAATTATTATTTTTTTAAAAAAATGTGCCGACAGAGATTTCCTTTCAATTTCAACTGCAATTATTAATTTAAAGGATATTGGTGCAACTATAATTTCTTTTTTCAAATTGTCAAGTTGATTTTATTTTTTGCTCCAGAATTTTATTTCATTATTTATGTTCTTGTTTTTGTTATTTGGGCCAACAGATGTGGATAGAACGAGGTCGGCCTGAGAAGTGAACAGAAAATCCAAAGAGAGAGAAAAAAAATGGCCCACTACAATAAACACCGTACGACATGATCCAATTTCAATACGCCCAACTAGACACCAAGAAAAAAACAACGGAATGAGAATGATTTCATGATCCAAGCAAAAATTTTCCGAATCATAACCTACGCAACGCAAATTTTTTTCTCTCTCTCTCTTGTTTTCTGCAATGGATCTAAAATATGAAAAATAGGAAAAATGAAATGGAATGAAAGTATATATTGATGTATATAATCATGGTCGTTACCTGATTCCAATTGAAGAAAAGAACAATTCAGAAAGAAATTCTGGAATTGTCTCTATTCATAGTTTGCCATTATTATGATGGAACTCTACAGTCACGTGGAATTTTCTTCTTCTGAAATTTCAAGGCTGACCTGCCCATGAATACCATCAGACATGAGTCTATGTGGTTTGAACTTCATTGTATTACATTTTGTTTTCGATAGGTCTTAATTTGTTGCTACCGTAGCCTCGTCAGGTACAAGATAATTAGATAAGATCTATTAATATTTCATCATATAGTATATCTTTGCGCACATGGCATGACAGGTTCATGGGACCTTCTCATTAATTAATTCTCTCTGAATGAGACTCTTTTATAAACTTCCATTAAGCAAAGGCTATCTGCAAGAAAAAGAGTCCACAATAGCTGCCGGAGATCTTCTTATGTGGTGGCCAAGATCCAAAAAATATGTGTCACATTGCATTGCCCTTAAATGAATTGGTTTCAAGTGGATGAATTGGAGGTGATAGTAAATTGCCTTAACCCTCCGCCAAAGTAATCTATTTCATAGCCTCACATTTAGGGCATTGATGCTTACCAACACTCTCTGATCTCTCTCAAACAACACCCACATTAACTCACTCATAAAGGCACCTAGCTAACCCTATTATTAACTCTATAATATAGGACTTTGCAAAACCCTCGTTATTCTTCCTACGTTAAGCAATCCACGTCTTCGCAATTTTTTAGTAATAATGAATACTACCTACTGTATTAGTGTCTAAATTGGTCCATTGCATTTCAATGGTTTTGGTTATTGCATCAAGTTATAGTACTTTGGGTTAGCTAGCAGACATCCTATTGGTTATTTGATTCTATATACGAGAACAAAAATCGACACGAGTTCAAGTTATTGATCGCAGGAATTGCAAAGCGGGGCAACTTGTGAATGGTCCAGATGGCTTCCAATTATTTCATGATATTGAAGTGTTACCAAGAATTATGTTAGGAATCATTATACTTTAAAGTCAAGTTAACTAGTATCTTAAATGCATGCAAAGTTAAGAGATTAATAAATATATTTTTTTTTATAAAAATCAAACTAGTAATTAAATTAGAAAGAATCAATATTATATCAATGGATCATGCATTGATTAAATGCATGGATAACCAATATGATATAATATAGTTTTTTAAGTATATAATTAAAGATTTGATCTCTGAAATACTACAATATACACATTAAATTTTAGTATTTTGATAAACTAATTCTTGATTCTCAATCGATCTATATCCTGATGAGTTCAAAAACAAAATAAAAACAAACTCATCAAATTGGTAAAACATTGATTTCATATACTAAAAAATGGTGAAACTTGTTTCTACATTGTGTGATCAGTAATTCAGTACTGAGTTTGTCAGAAGACTGAGACAATGGGAGACAGACTGCAGCATGTAACAGACCTTTGACTGTTCTGAAACGATTCTTCTTTGGCCTCCGCTGGGAGGAAATTAATTAAATCACATAGGTCAATCTAGTTTATGGCTAGTTTGATGACATAAACGTTAAATTATAAACACATTTGATCCAACAATTAAATTGAATAAACTATGAGACAGTTTTCAGTCAAATTGGGATGGTCCAGCCATTAGGTTTGAGTCGAGTTTAAAATTCGGGAATTAGCAGTAGCTTTTCATTTTTTTTTTTTCACTTTTAACTTTGCTTGTGTAATGTGTTAAAGGTTACTTATCAGTATTCTATTTATATTTTAATAGTTCAGTCTTAAATATTATATTGATGTAATTCATCACTCGTACATTTATTATCTGTCATTTTTATGAAAACAAAAAATATAAAAAATTCATATATAAGCGACGAATTCTATGTTTAATTATTATTTAAGATGAATATGTCAAAATAAGATTAAATCGAGCTCAGTCCTACGTGTACGTGACAATAATGTTACAAGGGTATTAGTTAATTGGTACACAGTTTTTAGCACACGCTAACGAACGAACGAACGAACGGGGAGGGAGCAGCCAAAAATGATGCAATTAATCAAATAATTAATTGTATGAAAAGCATTTGCATGGTTGACATTAAGATGAGGTTTCATGTCAAGATGTGGGTCCCCCTCCTATCATTGTGGAAACAGATATAGATTCGGAGTCATGAGAAGAAATCTAATGTTCGCCACAAATGCCAACCCAATAATTATAACAGTAAGCACCCAAATTTATCAGCTGATTTAAACACCGTACTGTGTTTCTTGGTAGTTAGTGAAAGAAAGAAAGACCTAGTTACGAGATCTTTGACGTACACAAGCACCACTCAACGCAATTAAGTTTCAATGTGAGTCAAAAGACAGCAATGGCCAACGCTACCTCTAGAAATTTCCAAGAGTTATTTGGAAGATAAATGTAACTTCACCATACATCAATTTCATTATTATTCTATTTTTTTGAATTTTTATAGCCACGGATTTTTCTTATGAAAATTTTATAATTAACTAATTTTTAATTTCACCTTTAATTGAATATGAAAAATTGAAAGCCAATCAAATTATATATCATTTGGTCATTATTTACAAGATATAATTAACAGATTTTTCTCTTATTATAATAATTTATTTTACTTTTATTATACATTAATTATTTTTTTTTTGACTTAATATATTCTTATTTATTTTAATTTATAATTAAATGCTATTTTGAATTGTCATTTTTCCTCCTATAAAAATTGGAGAAAATGAACACGCTCTTATTAATGTTAAGGACTAATTTGAAAAATATTACATTTAAAAGTAAATTTAATGTCAATACTTAAATTAACTAATTTTTTAATAAGCATAATTTAGTCAATTATGTCTTATTAATTGAAGGAGTATGATATTGATAATTCACTTCAACGGATTAATATTCACTTTTTTTATTGAATTTGTTATATTCACTTTTGTCATTGAATTTGTTATGCGCTAACCGTATATATGTGAAAGATGAAAAATTAAAATTATTCTAAAATTTGTAAAAAGTGAAATAAACTAGTCTTACAATTAATTTTCTATGTTAACTCAAACGATTATGTCTATGTAGATAATGATGTGAAAGTTGATGGTTACCATGTGTCATCATCTACATCATTACCACTTCTTTGAACTTAAAAAATTGAGTTTTCTATTTGATCTTTGAATTTAAAAATTTGTTGTCATTTTAGTTATTGAATTTAACCACTTACTAATATTTTGGTTTCTTAACTTAAATATATATTGTCATTTTGATCTATAAAAACACTTTTGAATTTTTAATTAAGTGTCACACTTTATATAAGTTGTTAGCATAATGATAATATATGACATTTTTTTATAGTGATAATATTATTTATGGTGATGAAAATTAAATGAAAAGAATTGTCAAGTATAGAAATCAGAAATGTTATGTTTTATATTTGAAATCATTATTAATTTATTTATTATAGTTTATTAAGTTAAAATTCTAACAAATAATATTATGACAGTGACACACAATAATATAACTGAATGGAAAAGAAATAAACATAAGAAAATTAAATTAATTTTCATAAGAATCAAATTAAAAATGTGTATCATGTAAATATATAAATACTAACAAATAATTTATTTTTAAAAGTCAGTATATTTATTTAATTAAGTAGAAAATTAAAAAGTGAAGAGATACAAAGTGAATTATTTTATTCGACCAAAATTTAAGACCAAATTAGATATATTTATTTTTCACCTTTTATTGTATTTTTTTTATATATTGTAACATAACTAATATAATGAATGAACTATATATATACTCAATTTTGTAAGTCGTATATATTATATGCTCCAACATTACATGCGACAACTACTTTCTTCATTAAGAATATATTTTGGGTAAACTATATTTTATGCTCAATTTTGTAGTCATATTTTTAACTTATAATTATGTCCTATAATACTCAATAGTTGAACAATGATGTAAAATTTGTAAAAGAATATATAAGAAAATGATTCTAACACTTTTATTTTTCATGTTACCTTATACTCAATCGTTATAATGGGTCAAGTTTATTTTAATTATCTTTTCATTATTAATATTATTTCATAAAATAGATTAATTAATTAACCTAACATTCTACACATATTAATAACAAATAAGATAATAACCTAATTTGGATAATATATTTGATTTGAAACCTTATACAATCTTGTTAGTAATACCTTAGATTTGACACTTACTATATATGGTAATGTAATCACTTATAAATTAATTTCATATTTATAGTATAATTTAAATGATAGAATTGCAAAAAGAATAGAAGTGGGATCACGATATGGTAATGTCTATACTAATAATTTTATGTAATATGAAATTTAATTGAAGATTTAAAAGTACTTTTAAAGACCAAAATAACAATAGTGTTAATTTTAAAAGCTAATCACATAGATGACATATGACAATAGTGAGCTGTCATGTTGTCATCAAAAAAGTGTCACACATGCACAACCGTTTGAGTTAATGGAGAAAACTAATGATAAGACTAATTTGTCTCACTTTTTACGAATTCGGAGACAAAATTTTAATTTTTTATCTTTCATGAACTTAATTATTAGCACCTAACAAATTCAAAGAAAAAAAAAGTGCCTTACAAATATAATTGTTTGAATAATAGAAAAAAATTTATGATGTTTAGCTTGTAAATGATAATTAATATAGCTATTAAAAAATAAAATTATTTAAGAAAATTTTAACAAATAATTTAGAAATAGATTTGACAATTGATAATAATTATAAACGTTGGTAGAGACTTAAATTTAAAATAGCTCAGAACACCCCATCCCGTCAAAAAAAGATTAAAATAATCTACGTTAATAAAGCTTATGGCTACTGCAATTGATGGCCTACCATCTGACAATTGGTTGGATTATCATATTAGTGATAAAATTATTTTATTATGAAGGTGAAATGAGTAAATTCAGGTTGTCTTTAACTAATACAATATTAAAACATTTTTTAAATGATTGTATAAATTATAAGTAATTCATTATTTTTAATTACTTACATATATAGCATTTAATAAATCCAGACTTTTTTTCCTATCATGTATAGTATTTAATTATTAATTTTTATATTATGTATCCCCCTCTCCCTATAGGTGTTTTTTTGTAACATTCATGTATTACAAAAGGTTATCATGCGTAATGTTAAAGTAGGGTAGGTAGTTTCCAGTAAAAAAAAAAAAAAAAGAGAGAGAGAGAGAAGGGGTGGTAGTTGTGAAGGAAATTTGAATTTTAAATGAACTTTATTATTTATAGCATATTATTAGGTGTTTAATTTTGGTGTCATCATTTTAAAAAGAGTTTCACCTGATGAAGAATGATTAATAGTACAAAAAGCCTTTCTACGAAATGTTGACAAATGTGAGTTATTGATTGAGTAAACTGAATGCAAACAAATTCATGCAACATAATTCGTACTGAATAGCTCGACTGCCCTCCTAATTATATATCGCCACTCTAGCTAGATAGATACATATAATTAAAGAAAACGTGACAAAAGAAGATAAAAAGAAAAAATGCAGACAAGAAAAAATAAATAGAAAAGTATAGTTTCGTTTCTTCTTTTATTATTTGAAGAAAGAGACGAAAATTGATAAACATTAATTTTTTTAATTTGGTTAAAAAATGAGAGGAAAAATCTTTACATTAAAGAATTTTTGTATTGATCTTTTAAATACAATGATAAATAAATAGACAAATTTATCGTTTTACATTAACTTTTCTCTTTCTATTCACGGAAAGAGAAAAAAACAATTACGTGGTTTTTCTTTTTTATCTTTGGAATTAGACAATAAAAAATGATAACCTATTTCTCTTTTATTTCCTCCCAATTAATCATGGCGCAAACCTATAATCTATGAACGTGAATGAACTAACACCCGATTGAGAAAGAAAAAAAAAACTCACCATATATGGTATCTATTGACATTATAGCCCCTGATCTGTCTCCAAACGTGGACAAGAATCCAAAAAATATTTAGCCAATTTTTCCATTCATTCTTATTCAGAAAAGTGTCGCATTCTTTGTAATTCCAAAACATGGTGTATGTTGGAGAGATGACGAGAGTTCGAGTATTAGCTAGCACAACGGCATTGGTCAATGTTCAATTCAATCAAGTCATCGAATGGTGACCCTATTTCAGTAATTTCCAGCTTGTTCCAGGTGTCCCTCCACGTACACACTCCTACGATATATTCAGCCAAAGAAAAAGAAACCAAGCAAAACAACCTTCTCAGACTTATTAGCCACAATTAGAAAAGCCAAAATCATTCACAACAATTATTATATATTCAGTTATGTGTAGACATAAAAAAAAATCATTCAATCATATATGTTTAGTGATGCTAAAATATGATGGAACCACCTTAGCGGTTCTAGCCACATGAGTATGTACACGTATGAATTTTAATTATAAATAATCTCGTCAGGTAATGTACCACTCAGAAAAATAAGGACCCTACACGATACGAAACTCGTTTTCGATCTTTAGTTTTTTTTTTTTCTTTTCCCCAAATCATCTCTAGTGCATGATTGGTTGGTAGAAGTACATTTTACTTATCATATTATATTTTTTTATTAATATAATTTGCATAGGTAAAACAGGAAAATCTGAAAAATAATCTGCCTTTATGTTTGTATCGGATCAATAAGGATTTTAAAAAAATCAATTTGGAAATGCAAAAACAAATTGTTTTAAATGATTTTTGAGACAAAAATATTTTACTTTACTTTGTTTTTAGCTAAAATCATTTTTACTAAATTAGTATTGTTCAAAATTAATTTGGTTATTGCTCGTTTGAATAAACACGTATGTAGGTAGTTGGCATAAAGAAATATAAATTTCCGCACGAATAATAGAACACATGCATGCACATGACGATGAAACAATCCCACAAATGTCCATAACAAACCTAAAATATATTTTGACGTCTAATATTTGTTCTTTAAAACAAGCCCCATGGAACACATTTAACATAAGTTCACCATTGATCATTATTAGACGGAGACTTCCTTGTTTGTGGCTGTTAACATCATTTTAAACACACTTTCTCTACAAAAAGTGTAAGGTAAAACCTTTGAACTCTTGACAACTTTCTAAAGTGGAGTTAGTTCGGGACGCTGTGTTGAATCCAGCTGAGCCATAGAGACTGTTAATCAATAATTGTTTCGAGTCTCTAAAGTTTGAACGCGACACCATAACATATATATTAGTATTACAGTTACCACGCATGAAAAATATTACATTATTTTAATTAAAAGTATAATATTTTAAAAGTGACAATGATTTGATAATTTCTTTTTATCTAAATACATTAAGTAATACAAATGAAAACAACAACCAACAAGTGATTTCTCGATCAAGGAGTAATGCCGCATACATGAATTAAATAATATGATATAATGTTTTATCATAAATTATGGTAAAAGACAAAATATTAACCTTCCAAATCATTATTAATAATGTTTCTTCCTTTGTTTCTAGATTGGGTTATATTCCATTTAATCTACTTTTGTTATCAGTACAAGTTTCGTTCAAACATTCTAAAATCATATCACTACCAAATTGGCAATGTTTTGAGAATATATTTTTATCATAGATGTTACCAACTTTAATTTTTCCCTCAGAGTTAATGTTTAATTTTTAAATATTAATCTCTCATTAGTTTTTTAAATATTTTTTAATGAAATTCATTATTAAAAATATAACACAGTTATTAATGTTTTGTAAGTATTTTATTTTCTAAATGATGTTAATAAAAATCTGATGATGTTTGATATTTTTAAACAGAATTTAGACATTCTAGGAAAATAATATAACCCATAAGTATATCTGGAAAAACAATAACCCGTACGTGCACAAACGCCAGCAGTATAGGGTTGGCCTCTTAGCCCAAAATATCCCAGTCCTATAATTTTAATCTGAATAAATTATTGAAATCTACGGTGAAACGCAATTAATGCTAATCATGGGGGATGCACTAATTAGATATGGATTAATTGTTGGGAAAGAATCTTTGCGTGTTAAATTTTTACATGATATGCTAATTAAGTACTAGTAATTGACTAATAATATCGTATTTTTTTCAGAAGAATTAAATAAATAGAATTTTATAAAGTTTAAATATTTATTAAAAGATAAACTAACTAAATTTTTTTCAGTATATTATCTTAACTTTTTTCTATTTTTTGCTTGTTAAAACACATTGCTTTTTCTATTTTTAAGAAAACTACACAAAATCTTTCTCAATTTACGAAAATGCCCCACACTTAAATTTAAAACCTTTATTTTTACGTGAATTTAATAAAAATATCATTATTATAGATTTTGGCTCATTATACAAAAACCTTTTCTATGTTTTTAACATTCAAAATTCCCCTTTATTTTATAAATGCATTGCAACTAATTTTTTATACTATAGTACATTTAAAATTATTAAATATTTAAATAAGAAAAATATAGTTGAAATAACATACAAAAATAATTAATAACTTTGTATCTTCAAAACATATAATTAAGATTATTTTTAATGGTTGAATACGAATCTAAATAAATCTTGAAATAGTTTTTGTTATCTTGAAGATTTTGGAATTATTGAATATTACATTAATAATTTCAAAGTTTTACTATTAAACAGAGATTAATCGTAATATATTTATAAAACAGAAAGAGTTTTGTGTAATGAATCAAAATCTATAGTAAAAACATTTTTTTTATAATCTATGTAAAAATAAAGGCTTTAGTAGTACATTACAAAATATATATATATATATAGCTTTTAAAAATAAAATAGATATTATATAAGAAGTGTAAAATGAAAAGTATATACGTTAGATCGGGTAATTTACTCATTTCTTAAGAATAAAATCATGTGAAATTTAACATTAAAAAAATCCCCTTAACTACTAATAACACCACCGATCGATAGATTAACAAAATCTTAAAACGTTGTCCACCTTGTTATGCCTCATATTTTAAGACTTGTTTTTGTACCCACCACTTTGGAGTCCAATTATACCTACTAAAGTTACCCGTCACCAAGTGCAATTTATAAATTGGATTTTCAGGGGGTTCTTCTGTTATCATGTATCATGAGGTACATGCTGCAACATAAAAATAATATGTACTGTTTCTATATCATCATAATTATTTAGACAATATATGTTATATACAAATATGTTAAAAGAATTATTATTTTTTATTTCTTAGAATAAATAATTTACGTTATTTTTTTATCTATAAATATACTAGTTGTTAGTTTGTTAAATTTTGTTGATGAAATAAATTCATACCTATGACATCTCCTTTTAATCATTAAGTCAATCTTATATATAATTCCAAATAATTTACAAATTAACTATATATTATGAGAGTTTAATTTACATTGACATCTAATTATTACAATTATCATGTATAATATTTTTTTTGAAATTTTTATACAATTATCTTAAAAATCATATATCATCATAATTTCTAATTAGTTGTTAGTGTAAATTCTTAAACTAACAATACATAACAATTATAGTCAATTTTTTTAACATGTAACTAACGGCATGCACTATCATACCTTTTAAATATCTTACTATTTCCTTCCTTTAAACAACTCTCACTTTTTTCTTTGAATTTTTTTTATTCATCCGGACACAATCCTTTATGTACTGTCGAACAAACCCGCTTCAAAGCAAGTGAGTTTCCTCTATAATATTATCAAACTAGTAGATACATATAACTATTATCGGATGAGAGTGCCACTTGGTTTAATCATCAAAGGACTTTGAATTCCACTGTTTACGCGTGCACAGTCAAAAGCTATGAGATAGAGCGCAATAACAAAAACAGTTTTATCAAGATATGTATTATATATATATGAATCATAAGCCATTCAGCAAACAAATTCTAAAAAATGAATCACAAACACGTAAAGCAATAGTGAATGAATGTAATCTCATTTTTTACAGGTGTCCTGTTTTCATCTCTAAATCATGAAATTTTGTTGACGTAATGGCTCACCTTTTGATGATAGTGCAGGTGATTCGGCTAGGGCAGTTTGGCGGCCTGGTCTATATCGAAGTAACACACATATATAAATTAAAAGGGAGATTATTACCAATAAACAAAATAAACAAAAATAGGAGATATAAAAAAATTTATTACCTTTCTTATATTTTTTATTTTTTCCTGTTATTATAAGATATCATTAAACAAAATTTGTGTTATCAATTAATAGAAGCATAATTATCTGTTTACTAACATTATTTGAACAAGAACAATGAAAAGAAAATTTGGATTCCTTGAAAAAATGTCTAAAAAGAATGTTTTTTGAGTAATGAAGAATCCAAATAATGGTGATGTGTCTCGCTAGGAAGGGGGGAGGGTGGTGTTTAAGGCTGAGAAAAGAAAAAAAAACTTCAAAGAAGACATATTAGGTACGTAAGCTGTTTTGAGTAAAAGGTTGGCCCAAGTATTAATTGTAGAACGACATTGCACCTACACTTACAATAATAATATATTGAGTTGGCAATCATCGTATTGATCATTGTTATTTTTCATTTACTTATATAGATTCATCATTATTATTTCTTGATTTAATAAGGCTTTTAATGTCGCACATGAAGTAATATACATTAAAGGCCTATTTTTTTGTATAATTTTTTTAAAAAAATTAGGAAGTTATTAATTTTACTTCAGAAAAAGATTAAATAATTCTTTCTGGAAGTTTCCTAGTTTTTAAAAACTTACATAATTATTAAAGAATACTTAAATATGTTTTATTTAAAAAAAATACTTTGATTTTCAAAATATAAAACGATAACCTTAAATAATATAATATAAGATATGATTATCTTTTTCCTCAGCATCAAATTTGGTTTTGGCTTTTGTGTGGCTTTCAAAGCTATGTATTGAAAAACAATCATTCATAGTTTCTTAATCTCCATGCAAACTTGTTACTTGTCCATCCCCACTCCCTCATGCATGAGCCAGCCACAACCTTATATATAGGGGGTGGTTCTATCATCCTCTATACTCGTGGTAGTTGTGTGGCACAGAAATTAAGCTAGAGCTACATAGTTTTTTTCTTTTCTCACCTTCCTTCTTCTCTCCCTTCAGGCAAGGGACGAAAAATCAGAGAGAGAGAGAGAGAGAGAGAGATTCCAAAACCATGTCGTCCCATAGTCATCTAAGTTTCGCATTTGGGGTTCTAGGTATCTACACAGAAACTTGATCATTTGCATTCTCTTCTTTTTCACTACTTCATATGAATTAAGGTTACAGAAAATGTGACATTCTTTTAAATTCGTTCCTTATTTTCTTCTAAATGTTGCAGGTAACATTGCCTCCTTCGTGTGCTTTCTGGCACCACTGTAAGTCTAAATGTTCATTCAATCAACTTTTTGGTTCATAAACTATATAATTAATCTTCAGATATTGATCTTTACTAATAAAAATATATACACATATGTTGCAGACCGACATTTTATAGAGTTTGTAAGAAGAAATCAACCGAAGGGTTCCAATCAATTCCATATGTGGCTGCACTCTTCAGTGCAATGCTTTGGATCTTTTATGCCTATGTGAAGACCGGAGAAACGCTTCTTATCACCATCAATGCATTCGGTTGCTTGATTGAGACCATTTACCTTGCCGTATTTATCACTTACTGCCCCAAGAAAGCTAGGGTACATACATATAATTAATACATCTTGGACTAAAATTATATAATTCAAACTTTACTCACTCTGTATCCCTCATTAGTTATGGAAGATTTGTAACATTATTTGAAACTGTTTTTTCAACTTGCAGATGTCGACATTGAGGATGATTGTTTTGTTAAATTTTGGGGGATTTTGCACGATTGTCCTCTTAACCCACCTACTAGCAGAAGGAGAGGGCCGTGTCAAGCTTCTAGGATGGATTTGCGTAGTATTTGCTACTAGTGTTTTTGCAGCACCTTTAAGCATTATTGTGAGTATCTTACTTGATCACAACATTCAACTTTCTTAGTTATTTTTAATTTTTCATGTCACGTGCTATTAAATTAATTAAGAATAAATTAGCAGTCTAACATATACAAATTTTTACCGATTTTTATAATAATTATTTAAAAGTTATACTAATTAAGTATGATCTTTAATTGGTTAATAACATATCTTGACATGCATACAAAATTGGTTGATATATTTTAATATATTGTGTGTAAATATCTATGATTATATTCTAGACTAATCGTGCGTGCATGGTTATTTTTGTTAAAAATTTTCAGAGGGTGGTTATTCGGACCAAAAGCGTAGAGTTCCTTCCTTTCCCTCTTTCACTTCTCCTTCTGATAAGCGCAATTATGTGGCTGTTATACGGTATTTCCCTGAAGGATATCTATGTTACGGTAAGTTTAATTTTCATGTTCATGCACGAACCATTGTGTGTTTCCGGTACCTACTATTTTGTCTTTATGGATAATGCAAACACATATATATCACACTGTCTTTTTTTTTCTCTTTCTGGACAGCTCCCGAACGTTGTGGGGTTAACATTTGGAGTCATTCAGATCGGTCTCTATGCAATGTACAGAAACAACAAGCCCGTAAAGGATCAGAAGCTACCAGAACACAAAGGGGATATCGTTGACAGCAACAATGAAAACGTTATTGCTCCAACAGTGAATGGTGAAAAACAAGAACAAGAACTGAAGCCTCAGGGTGGAGTTATAGAGATTGGGGAGAAGCAGGAAGAGAATAATAAGCAAGATCAACAACAACCTGAGGAGAATAAGAAGTTTGACCAAGTTGTTCTTGAACAAACGAAACTCAACAACAACAACAATACAGACAAAATCAACGACGATGACAAGAAGAAAACAGGGGAAAGGGTGATCAGTTGCGAAGTTTGATGGAATTGGAAGATCAGTGTTGTTGTCTCAATCTCTATCTCTCTCTATTTTACGTGTAAAATTAGTAAAACGTGCGAAAAGGGGCAGAGACGGTGTAGATATCGTTGCCTAGCCATTCCTATCTCTACAGTTACTTTAACTTATTTTGGTTCACTGTTTATGTAATTTCTGTTTTGTTTACCCACGCTAATTAATTTTGCTCCTAAATATAGGAAATTTCATGGAAAGAGAGTCCTATATGGTGATATATTATTATTATTATTATCATTATTATTATTATTATTATAACATGAACTATAGTTGTAAAAGCTTAATTATTCCAAGCATGAAGCACCTTTCATACTCAGGTGCTGATCGAGTTTGCATGAAGACTGTGATTATGTATGTTCTTCTTTTTTATGAGTAACTATTTTTGTGCTGTTTTTTTTGGTACACAAAATTTTATACTATTGAAGAGCCTTCGTGTCTTAAATTACGGTAACGGTGTCGCAACTAGGGAGAAAATTTTGGCAAAACTTGCAAGGCACACAGACCACTCAAACGACCAATTCGGCGCAAAGGTCAAATCAAGTAGAGCATAATTAATATTGTATGTTTTGCTCTGTTCTTTTGCTTTGCCTTTGTTTTCCCCCACAAAATTAAATCGTCGGACTGATTTGTTAAGCAGTTAGTTAATTTTATGATCCCATGAAAGTTTTACTCTTCACTCAGAAATAAACAATAATAAAAGTTATATATTTGGCAAGCTAATATACGTATATAAATTAAAGGTGGGTAAGCGTATTTTTCTTGATAAAGATCTCCTATATATTAAGGATTGCAGATTTTTAATCGCTTTATCCATGATAGTAACAAGATAATGGCAAGGACCATAACTGAGATATTGGAAGATCAAGATTAGATATGAATTATATCTATAGCGTCATCTGAGTTGCGGTGGGGTTCTTAGAATTTTCAAGTGTTTGGCCCCCTTTTTTCTTTATCAGAAGAGAAAGATTTTTTTAGTATAAAGGATACTCTAACTCATTACAAAAATTTAAGTGGCTTTAAGTGATATCATATGTAGATGTGATCCCATTTGATAACATGATATTAACAAGAAAAACACACTTTGATTGGGATTGAGTTCAAGTTCAAGTTTTTTCTTGTTTTACCAAAAATGTGATAAACATTTTTAATGATAGATCTCAAATTAAGATCTCAGTCTATTTTTTTATAGACCTTACAGTGGGATTAAAGATTTCTCAAGATTTCTTTCATTTTTTTCTTTAATGATAGATCTCATTTTGAGATCTTAGAGAGAGAAATGAAGAAAATTTATTCTTTTTGGAACAATGTGTAGATCTTAAAAGATCTTCTACAAGAACTCATCCTCCATATTGGATATCTCTTCAATTTTTTTATTAGGAGATATAGTGAAAATCAGATCTTGAACTCAAGATCTTTATTCAAGATCTTGCACTAAAGATGATATATTGAATTTAACTAGTATCCACCAATTTCATGAGAGTCAAAAAGTGATATCATAGTTAAATATGATCTTGTTTGATTCTAACTTGATTTTAACGAGAAAAATACACTTTAATTATTTGTGTTTGGGTTCAATTTTTTCTTGATTTGCAAAAGTAGAGGTGGGAATATAAATTTGAGGATAAAATAACTAGTTGCTGCCAAACCCACTCCAAAGTCAAAATTGTGTGTATTCGTGCACAGTGCAAGTGAGTAGTAAAGATTTTTTTTCCAAGCAATGATATCTCTCAATTGATAGTTATTTCTTTCAAAGTATAAAGATTACCGAAATATTTTTCCTAATAAAGTCTTCTATATTAAGAATAGAATCCTTGACAAAACAATATACATAAGGAACTCAACTATCAACTAGCTATCTTACACTTCTATTTTTTATAATTATTAAAAATATAAATTAATTATTATAATAGTTAAATAATTAAAATTAGGATTGTTAAAAAATCATTTAATTGAGGTCACCCCAAACTTGTCTTAACTGTCATCTTTGGAGCACTTTCATTGTGTTTGGATGTGAGGAAATATGTTTAATTAGTCTCATATTGACTAAAGATAAATAATTAATATAATCTATATAAAAATTGAACAATGAACAATGTAGTCTATATATAGATACATTGTTGGGCCACTTACATTGTCACACTTCAAGCCCATTGATTAAGGTGTGACTGTGTGAGGAGTGTGTTACAAGATGCTTTAATTATAATCATCCTAGATTCACCTTAATTATAACTTCTTAGAATGTATTTAGACACATGTCAATTAAAGACATGGACAGTGTAATTCTTATAAAGCTTGAATATCCTTATCTTACAAGCTAATTTTGTATGATTGAATTAGACTTTAAGCCCAAATTCAATAACAATTACAATAATAATAATTAACAACAATGTGTACTTAAATTTGATTAACATTAAGCGCTTTATAGAGTAGCTAAGAAATCGATTAGCTGAAGAACAAAGTCTTTTTTTCGGCACAAATCATCTGAGTGTTTTGGGAATCATAGTGAGTAGTTTAACCAAATACTCAATTAAGTGCAATATAGGTTGGGGAAAAATAAAGAAAATACTCAATTAAGTGTAATAAAGTGTAAAAAAATATTTTCCTCTATAAAGAAAAAAAATAGAAAAACATTATTGGTTGAGTATTGTAGTATAAATACAGTGTGATATGCATCGAAATCACCCTCCTTCCCCTTCCTAATCCTTACATATGGTTAGCTAGCTACCTAACTAATGCGATTATGAAATTCATCGATTCAAGAATGTAGTTCAACTTAAACTCCTCTTGATTTAATCATGCAAAAAAAAAAAAAATTATGAATGGGGAAAGTGGGTTCACTCTCTATTCAATGTATTCATATAATGTAGACTTTCATGAATCTCGCAATAAATTAAATAATGCAGATGGACAAATTTGGCTTTCATATATTTGTTTTATTCAGTTTAACTTGAGCTCCATCGAAGTTGAGACCAGACCTATATTCAACAACCTTTTGTGAGAGAGATACCCAAAATTAAGGAGCAAAATCAATACGTATAGGGAAAGGTCTGCTAAATATGAGAACCCATGCCAGGACCAGGCATATTATAGATCAAGCCAATTGAAAAACATCTTCTTAATTAGATTTCTAATTAATGTAATGGTTTTAGAGCTTTGGTTATAAATAAAGTTAACTACTCACTCAATTCTAAATGCTTTTTTACTGCTAAGTTAATCATTCATTTGCAGTACAATAACATCAAAATAATTCAATGGTGGTTGGTATGCTATTAAGGCTGGCTTTTGAGGTAAAGATACTTAAGAATAATTCTAAATCTTTCAATAAAATCTTCTTACTTATTAATTATACATAGAAGTAAAAAAAACAATTTAAGTTTTCAAGAATATATTTACTTTTTTATTTAATTTTTTTTTACAAAGTATTAAAAAAATTGTTATGAAGATTTATATACACCACTCAATACTTATTTCTCCCTCCCCCAACACAAACAACATTTGTGTGAAGGAAAATGTTAATAATATTGTAGTATAGAGATTAATATTTAAATGTAATCAGAATACATTGATATATTATATAAAAGATTTTATATATATTGACATTTAATCATAATTATCATCCATGATAAAATTACTAACTTTTATATAAAAAATACTTTAAAATCACTTTTACATTGATTTCTAATTGATTAAGAATCTAAAGTTCTTGTCATACTCACAGTGGATTAGAATTAAACTCTTAATCTTTTCAAAATGCACAATTTGTTATTAGGTATTTCATGTAAAGGTTATTATAAAATTAAAGAGTAGATTTTTTTCCCTATTACTGAACCCATATAAAACTAATTTGATAATAAAAATGTACGAAAAAGAATGCGTTAAAAATGAGTTCTTAAACATTATTATTTATAAGTTAAATTAGTCTTTAATCCTTAAATATTTGAAAAGAGTATTATATTTTAAATTTTATAATTAAGTATCTGAATTCATAAATTATTTTTTATTTGAGTTTATTATTAGATTTTTGTTAAAATTGAGGAATTTAATTTTAAAAAAATAAATAATTTAGGGAATTACGTACTAACTATTTGAAACTTTAAAAATATATAGGGTAGGTCCCGTTTGTAGTCCGTTTATGTTTTTAGTTGGATTTTTCATCAAAACATACAAAAAAAAATTAACATTTACCAAAATATACATGTACATATTTTATTTACCAAATGATATATGTTTATTATTCAGAGTGTAAATTGGGGTTGAAAGAATCCAAATTTACATCTTTTTTTTTTTAATTCAATATGCATTTAAGAATTCGTTCCCCCAATCTGAATTCTCAACTGATTTTTGTTTTTTAAAAAGATAATAAAATAATAAAAATAAAGGAATTTAATTGAAAATAATAAAAGTAGGGAATATAAATAAGGACCAATAAATTATAAGTATTATTTTAACACATGTATTTACACATAATAATAATAATAATTAAATATGTTCTTTTTCTTTTATGGCATTATTTAAGATTGTTATTAAAATATAATATAAAAATGACAATTTAATATAAATTAATATTTATATTTGTTTAAGTTAT
>PYAF01003522.1:6987-54046 GCA_007407185.1 Glycine tomentella | reverse complement strand
TAGTTCGTTCAATAATATTTATGAAATTTTAAATTTCAATCCTATCAAATGACGATATGTGATCTACATAAATCGAACTTACCAAATGAAATAAGGCTTTTGTTATTATTGTTTATATGTTTTGGTAAAAATTCACCAACTTACAAACACATATTCAATATTAAATTGGTAATAAATTAATCATTATTAATTTACTAATCAAGGTAGGTATCTAGCAATATTTCTTAACGTCCATATAGCATGAAGTAACATTTTTTAACTTCAAGAACCAATAAAAGAATAATGCAATATTTTCTTTCATCATTTACAACACAAGATTAACTCTAGAGTATAATATTACTATCAAACTCTAATAAGTTAACACATTATATTTAATCAATGAATGACTTAAGATTTTTTTTTCTTTCATTCAATTTCCTTGGCCAATTGATAATTGCTATGTAAAGTTACATGTAAATGATTTAGATCTCATCTTTTCCTCTTTTAATGCTTCTTTTTGTGATTAAAATATAGGAATTAACTTCTTATGAGCTTTTATCTAGTAGATGCTAAGTTTAGTTGATTTGTGAGGTGTTGGTTGTGTTTTTGTATAAATTCACTAAAAGGGCATAAAAGGTGGATTTCAAAGTCTAGAGCTACTCGCTCAGCACGACAGACTCGTCCAGCGCGAAGGTCCGCTCAGCGCAACCAACTTGCTTAGCTTGTGGTCACTTATTCAGCTAGACAATGAAGGCGCACTCAGTGCGACCTTTCCGCGCTTAGCACATGACCACGACACTGGGCTGCTTTTAAAGGATAAAAAGGCACGAAAAAGGGATTTGGACTTAGAGGACTAGAGGTAGAGCTAGGGCACAAGAGAAAGGAGAAATTCCACTCATTTGGGGACCTCTTCCTCCATTTTCTTCCATTCCCTTCCATTTCTCTTAGGGGTGTTCACGGATACGGGTCACCCGTGAACCCGAATCGATCCGAGCTGATCCGAACAGTTTGGGTTGGATCATTTATGTATTTGGGTCAAAATCGAATCGAACCGATCAAAACTGTTCATGTACCAGTTGGGTCACAGGTTTAGATTTATAGATCCATTAACCCGTTGACCCGATCCGTGAACCTGTAATAATAATATAAATTTTATTATATATATATATTAAAAATTAGAAATTAAAAAAGTAATTTGACAATAAAAAAAATGTGTGGTATTGTAAATGTGTGGGCCGAATGAAGGTCAATCCATAATCATCTTATATGGTGTTGAGAAGAGCATGGACATGATGAAAAAATTGAAAGACCTCATTCACAAACTGATTCAACAATATATACTAGAACATCTCATTTCTCATTCTAGTAGCAGTTCAGCTAATTCTAGTACATTGGCTTCAAACATGGTCTCATAACATAATGCTGACAAAGGTGATAAGGATGATGATTGGGATGATGAATTTAGAATGAAAATCAAGAAAAAAAATAGGGTGAGGTGTAAAAAAATGAGTTAGATAGGTATTTGGAGGATGATGTTAAAGATGATCACCCTGAGTTTAACATTTTGAATTGGTAGAAATTGAAGACATCCAAATATTATATTCTTTCCTGTATAGCTAGAGATATATTGGTCATTCTTGTATCTACTTTATTATCTAAGTTTGCATTTAGTACAGGGGGTAGAATTCTGGATTCATTTCGTAGTTCCATGAGTCCTACTACTGTTGACGCTCTTATTTGTGTCCAAAATTGACTTAGATCTACTAAGCAAAATGTTAATGACTTGCAAGTTGACATAAATGAAGTGGAAAAGATTGAATCAGATGTGTAATCCCTTATTTCATTTTTATATTTGTATAAAATATCAATTAATTTTTGTGCCAACGGGGTTGTGTTTAAATTTTTAGAGTTGTTTAGTTTGACTTTAAATACGGATAATATTGGGTCTCCAAGTGTTGAAACTGTAAGTGCTGAAACTTCTTAATGTATTACTTTCAGGTATATTGTTATTTGATTCACCTTTTTTTTTCATATTTTGTTTACCATGTTTATAATATTAATGAATCATATTTTGTTCATTTATTTGTTTTAGCAAATCTAGTTGCAACAAATTTGGTTATAGCAAAACTTTGTTTGTAAGAAATAGTTATGATTCAAACTATTATAATAAATATTGTTCAAAAATCTTTTGTTTTAAATGGTGGCATGCCCTTAGTTAAAGGATCGACAATCATTAATTCAGTGCTAATGTACTCAATAACCACTATATTATCTTTAGCACGTTCTCTTATGGCTAGATACTTAATGTCGATGTCCTTGCTTCGACTACAACTTTTATTATTCTTAGGCATAAAAACAACATATGAATTATCACAGTATATCTTCAATGGCCTAGAAATGGAATTCATAACTCTAAGCCCAAAAATGAAACCCCTTATCTAGACACCATGTAAGGTAGCCTCAAAACAAGAAACGAACTCAACCTCTATAGTAGAAGTAGCAGTCAATTAAGGTCTGCCTGATACTTCTCCAAAACACAGCTCCACTGGCTAGCATAAAAATATATCCCAGAGTCGATTTTCTCGAATCAACACAGCCAGTGTAATCTAAATCTGAGTAGCCAATCACTTCCAAGTTGTCAGTCCATCTATACATAAGCATATAGTCCTTAGTTTCCTAAAGATATCTTATCACTTTCTTTGCAACTTTCCAGAGGTCAAAACTTGGGTTACTTTGATATCTCCTTAACACTCCAATCGTAAAAGCAATATCAGGTCTTGTGTAGACCTGAGCATACATAAGACTTCCAACAGCTGAAGCATAAAGAACGTTCTTCATTTGTTCCTGCTCAAGATCATTTTTCGGGCATTGGCTTAAATCAAACCTGTCACCCTTCACAATGGGAGCTACACTTGGTGAACAATCATTCATTCTAAATCTTTCCAAGACTTTGTTAATACAGGTCTCTTGAGACAAACCAAGAACACATCTTACTCTGTCTCTATGTATCTTGATATTGATAATGTAAAAGGCATTACCCATATTCTTCATATCAAAGTTCTCAGAGAGAAATTGTTTCACCTCATATAGCAAACCCTTATCATTGGTTGCAAGTAAAATGTCATCAACATATAGAATAAGGAAACAAATTTTGCTCCCACTGACCTTCTGGTATATACAATGATCCATAACATTTTCTACGAAACCAAATGAAGAAATAAAGTCATGAAATTTTAAGTACCACTGACGGGAAACTCGTTTCATATATAGATTTCTTAAGCTTGCATACCAATTGCTCACCCTCACTAGAGGAGAATCCTTCAGGTTGTTTCATATAAACCTCTTCCCCTAGGTCTCCATTGAGAAAACCCGTTTTCACATTCATTTGTTGCAACTCTAAGTCAAAATGTGCAACTAGTGCCAGAATGATGCGAAGAGAATCTTTCTTAGATACAGGAGAAAATGTCTCCTTGCTTTATATTTCTCGATGTTGCCTGATGAGTCTTTCTTAGTTTTGAAGACTCATTTATATCCAATGGCTTTTGCACCATCAAGCAATTGAACAAGATCCTAGACTCCATTCTATGTCATAGAATCCATCTCATCTTTTATAGCATCATACCACAAGTTTGATTCTTTAGAACTCATGGCTTGTGAATACGTTTCAGGATCATTTTCAACTACAATAGTATAGTCAAATTCCTGTAGATACACAACAAAGTCACTCGGTATCGCTGATTTCTTTATTCTGGTAGATCTCTTTAATGTTGTTTCATTATCTTGTTGAGGAACTAGTTGTTCAATTGGTTGATCAACAATTTCTTCTTGCTCCTCATGAACAACTTGATCTACTAGATTATCAACTGGTTGTGGATCTTGAATGATAGGTTGCACAACACCCGATTGAGCTGGAAGAGTATTGTTAATAACAATCAATCTAAGATTTAAAGTGGATGGTTGAGTAACTGAATGATCTTTCTCAGAAACAAAATCTCCCACTAATCAAGTCATTATCAAGAAATTCAATATTTCTTGATTTCACAATCCTTGTACTATGAAATAGATAGTAAAAATTGTATCCCTTAGACCTTTCAACATATCCAATGAAGTATCCACTAATGGTCCTTAGGCCAAACTTCTTTTCTTGTGGTTTATATATTCTTACTTCAAACGGACATCCCCAAACGCGTACATGTTACAAACTTGGTTTCCAACTCTTAAGTTACTCAAATGGTGTCATTGGGACAACTTTAGTTGGAACTCGATTTAATATGTACACTACCGTCTTCAGTGCTTCAGTCCACAATGACTTAGGGAGCTTGGAATTACTAAGCATACTTCGCACCATGTCCATTAAGGTTCGATTTCTTCCTTTCTGCCACACCATTTTGATCCGGAGAATCAGACATAGTGTACTAGGCCACAATCCCATACTCTTGAAGAAACTTTGTAAATAGACCGGGTGCTTGTCCAATCTCTGTGTATCTACCATAGTATTCATCATCTCTATCGAATTTCACGATCTTAATTTGCTTTCGTCATTGTTTCTCCACTTCGCCTTAAAAACTTTAAAGGCGTCTAAACCTTCATCTTTAGAACGAAGTAAGTAGAGATAGATATATCATGAAGAATTGTCTGTGAAGGTGATAACATATTTCGGACTACTTGCGTCCATGTTTGGACAACAAATATCTGTATGTATGATTTTTAATAAATTTAAGCTCCTCTTTGCAACCTTCTTAGACTTGTTAGTTTGCTTACCCTTAATGTAATCTATACAAGTATCAAAATCGGCAAAATCCAAAGCACTAAGTACCCCCTTCATTTACCAATCTCTTAATTCTCTAGATAGAGATGTGTCCTAATCTTAGGTACCACAACATAGAGGAATCCTCATTCATATCACATCGTTTCATGCCAACATTAACATGCATAGCATCATAAATGGTATCATTTTGCAAATTAATATAGAAAAAAAATCATATTGCAAATCAATCCACCATGTGTTATGATTAATCATATTAGATTCATAACAAACTAAAGAGGTAGGCATACCTTTCTTTTCCAAACCATAGCTTGAACTTAGGACAGTCTTTCTTCATGTGTCCTTCCTTTCACTGGTCATAAGAGAACTCTTTCCTTCTTCCAATTGCAACCTCTCCTCTTCCTGAACACACATGGTCATGAGTTCATTAATAAACCATTTATCTTTGTGTGTGTTACAGATATTTTAAGGGACCATATGGTGCTGGGAGAGTATTCAGAATAAAATGCGCCAGAAAGGAGTCAGGCATGTCCATCTCTAGAGTTTTTAGTTGAGCTGCATGGTAGAAAATTTCATTATTAAGGTATTAGCCAATGTCTTCCCTGAAGTTTCAAATTGTTCATCAATGTACTTCAGGAGCACTTTCACATTGTCATATTGTTCAACTAAGCCCTTAATATCAGCCTATATTTTAGTCTTTAATGAACATCACATAAAGTCGGTTGGATCTTTTCAATACTCATACAGATCCATCTCCTCTAGTTCACTGTTCTCTATAATTGTTGGTGGTTCAACTTTCAAGATAACATAATCAATGTCCATATACCCTAACGTCACCAAAAATTTTTCCTTCCAGATAGCAAGAATAATCTCCTCTCAATTCTGGGACAACAATTGTATTAATAGGTTGTATAGTTGCAAAACAATTCAACATACATGCTTATCATTAAAATTTGAGACAAAAATAATGTATCATGCTTTACCAATGTAAGTCATGCTTATAAAATTCTGAATTTAGCAACATAAAATTTGCCTATGGGCTAAAATTTGAATTCAATTAAATTCACATAAACATTATGATAAAACTATCAAGTTATATTTCTTGATCCCTGTGGGAAAATAAAAAAAATATAATTTAATATTTTATCCTAATTAGTCAGACAAAAATATAATAGAAATTCTTGTGGGATAATATCTACTATATTATATTATGATTAATTACAATTAATATCATCTACCTTATGTGATCTAAAGAGTCTTAATATATAATTTAAATAATTAAAGTTGTTGTGCTTAGGCTTTAATTAATTAAATTATAAAAATCACTAAATATTATATAATTTTCAAAATTAATTTTACTGTAATTAACCATAAACAATAAAATTAAATAATCAATCATTAAGATTAATCAACTTAATATTACATGTATAGGAAAACATAAATTAATATATGTAATGACAGAATAACAATAGATCATGTCAACATATATTATAAAATTGTCATTAGTTCAATTAGCAAAATGTTTTATAGTCATTTATTTGATTACATGTTCAATTCCTATCTAATGCATTTTATTTTATTTTATTTTGAATTCTTGAATTGTCAAGTCATGATAGCATAAATCATGAAATGACAATAGTAACAATATATAATGACCCTCAGGCTTGGCGCGAGATGCCGCGCGGATAGCACCAGGATTTCTCTGTAGAAAACCAAGTCTGAGGTGCAGCGCGATCAGTGCCAGACACACTGGATGTTGGCGCAAGTAGCGCTATAGTGGCGCGGTTAGCGCCACAGGTTCTGGAGGTTGACGCGTGTAGCGCCAGAATGGTGTTGGCGGCGTCGGAAAACTCTGGAGACCTGTCCTTCCCTGGAGGTTGGCGCTGGAGTGGCGCGGTTGGCGCCATGGGTTCTGGAGCTTGGCGCAATCAACGCCAGAGTGGCGCGATCAGCGCGACAGCTCGGGCAGACCCAGTATAAAAAAGGTCATTCTCGCGATTCTGGCCCAAAACCTTCCCTTTCTTCTTCCTCCAGCGCCCTACCTCCATTGTTGAGCACCCAAGCTTCCTAAACCCTTGTTTATTCATCAAAACACTCCCTTTAAACACAAACTTGGTGGAAAACACGTTGTGAGCTTGAATCCTTCATCTTTTTCCCCTAAAACCCACTCAATGGAGAAACCCCTTTCTTTAGGGAGCTTCGAAAAATTTGAGTTCGGCGAGGAATGGAGGCGATTCACGGACACCCAAGCTAGGGGAAGTGGTCCACGGGTCTTTCTTGTTGTCTTTGAGGTAAGAGACTCGAGTTTCACCGTTTAATTTGTGAGTTGGGGTTTGGGATAAATAGTGACCCACTGTTGCTAGAGCTAGAATTAGCCTTGGGTCCTTTAGAAAAGTATGTTTAGAACGTTATTGTGATGAAGGATTAGCTCTCAAATGTTAGTTTCTTGAACCTTGATTTTTGGCTCTATGATATGCATGTGTGGCTAGTATATTGAGTCACTTCATGATGCTATGGCATGCAAGAGCCATCATAATTGCTTTGATGTGTTTGGAAGACTTTAGAAACGGTGTCTTGTGTGAGAGGAACCGTTCAAGCCATATGTGAATTCTTGAGTTTGGCCTGAATAGAGCTTGAGCTCTTTGTGTTGGCTTGTATCGAGTTTTGTGGAGACTATAGTGCCTTGGCTAGGCCAAGATAGACCACTGAGGGTCTATGTGTTGTTAATATTTTTGGTTGGTCTTGATAAACCTTAAGTTAGAAAACTTAGAGGTTTGGAAAGGAATGAGGTTCCTTTCATGGTGATGGTTGAGAACCGCGTGATATGCTTATGCCTTGTGAGGTTGCTTTGATTTTGATATGAGCTTGTGTGCCTTGTATAGGGCGTGACACCGAGGGTGTCAGTGGCGTAAACCACCGATCAGGGAGAGAACTGCAGAGCACGACTTTGCCAAGTAAGTTTTTGGTCCCTTGGGGATATTTCTCACTGCTGTGTTCCACCATACTCCGAGGGAGTGATGGTTACATTCATGATGCATGCATTGATTGGTTGTTACATTCTCATAATGATATATATATATATATATATATATATATGCATGCTTCTATGCTTTGTATGTATGGATACCTGTGATTAGATCTTCTGGCCAGTTAGATAGATATGAACCTCCCTAGGAGAAGAGCGCACCTCCTAGCTTGGTTTGCTCTTTGGTGATGATGATCCCAGGGTGAGGATGATCCCTTAAGACCAAGAGATAGGTGGTCCCGTCGCGGTTAAAGCCTATTCTCGGAGGTGCCATATATGTGCGTCCATGCGTAAGGGGTAGCTCCCGATGGGATGACATGGGTATTAGTTTCGGTCTCACACTAAGGTTTGATGCTGATGATGATGCATCATGGCTGCGTAGTTCCGCAATATACATTAGAGCTAAATGACTTGGCTATGTATTGTTATGAGGGTCGAGAGGCCAAATTTTTTGTGATGCCTTGATGATGTGTGTCATGGAAAGTGAGCCAGGGTGGAGGAAATGCCTCCAAGGGCCCTAAGCTTACTGAGATGTGTATCTCACCCCGTGTGGGGATTATGTTGTTTCAGGTGACTCATCTGGCAGAGATGATGGTTCCCAGGGCAGAAGGCCCCAATAGGGACGACTGTTGAAGCACTTTGAGAGCAGGGAGGCTCCTTATTTTGTATATTTTGATATGCTTTGTACCCCTGTAGAGGGAAGATGTGTGTGTGTGCACACATGCTATGTTTTGTGTTGTATATATAATTTGTATGCCCTCGTGTGAGGAAGGATCTTTGAGATCAAAGCACTCGGATGCTTATTCTTTTGTATAGACACTGCGAGTGTCAGATGATGCATATGTACATAACCTGTTTAAGTTATGTAACTGTGATTCCTCTTGTTTTAGTTGATTGGGATACTTGTGGTTATCTGCCTATGTTTGTGTTATTCTGGATAAGCAGGGGCTTGTGTTGTGATGTGATTTGACATACTATACATAATGTATCAAGAAATATGATTTCGAAAATGCTTCCGCGGGCTTTTTAATTAAAGTAATTGTGCACTAATCTGATTAAGTAATATGTTAATACACCGGATGCACACGAGGTGTTACACAATAAATTACAATATTATGTTCAATTCCTTATATGATCTTTAAACAACTTAATATATAATTTTAATTAAATTATAGATATTGTGACTAATCCATAATTAATTAAAATTATAAAGACCACTTAGACATAAAACTTAATCATATGAGAATAAATCATATTATGCACTTCAAGATTAATATATAATATAATTATAAATAAAATTCTCATATATAATTGCATAATTGAAACATAATATTATGCATTTGATTTAATATATATGCATAGAATAAACTTTTCCACAATATATTCATGCATAAAACAAATCAAAACTCTACAAATTCCAAAATTAAACAGGAACACATAAAATGTATAATATGCATAAAAAACAAGTAAATATCAGATAAGTTACATTAGTCTAGCTGTTCATGTGAATTTTCAATCAATTGAAAATAAACCAACACATTCAACTAGTGTTTTAAGGTACTAGGTGTCCGAAATTAAAATATAACAAATAACTTATTAATTATTATGATAATCTCATGTCAGAAAAAATTATTATATTTATTCCTGAGAATTTCTTATTAACATATCAAGATAATATTAACTATTCTTAATTGAGTTAGTTCAATGATGACATTGACATATACATCATCTATATATGAAATTTAATTAATGAGATCCATTAATCTTTATTCAACAAAGACCATTATATATATATATATATATTGATCTATCCAAATTATTGATATTTTATTCACAATAATTCTATGATTAAGAACAATTTAGATTAAAATTATAATTGACTTATTTTTTTATTATTATAATCTCTATCATGATAACCAGTCTTTAATTTTAATTAAGAATTTGTTAAATTAATAATTTAATAAAACAATAAATATGATATTAGTAGTTAACAACCATTAAAAAAAAGTTACTTTTATATTGTTGTAAAATAAAAGAAGAATAAATAAGGTAAAAAAAAAGAAGAAAGAAGAAGAATTTTGCATCGTGGCAAAGTCTAATGCTCTAAAAGCAAAGTTTTAGAACCAAGGTGCAATCCGATATATATCCATTTTGCTTTCTCAAGATTTAAAGTAAGAACAAAGTCTAGAAGGAAAATAAAAAGATAATAAGTTAATAACAATGATAAGAATTAGCATGAGAGAATATTAGTTGATATGGGAAGAAGAATGATAGGAAGTAAGATGAGAAAATATTTGTTAATATGTAACAAAGTTTAAATTGTCAATTTCCTGTATAATGTCAGTAAGATTGCCCACAATTAACAAAGGTCAATAATAAATAATTTGTAATTCTTAAATCAATTATAACCTAATCAATATTGGAAAGATTAATAAAATCATTTAATTACAAACATTCAATCATTTAAATTTTTTAAAATAACAATAAAGGGTTAAAAAAGAAAAAAATATAAAAAGAATACACATGATACTTGAATATTATATCTAAAGGAAAAAAATAATACACTTATATCTACAATAATTAAAGACTATAAAATAAAATAATTTGTTAAAAAACAATACTTAAATATCATTATTTAATTTTCACACCCAAACTCTCAAATAAAAATAAGACTTTAATTTTTATGCATGTTAGTGTAAAAAATTTGTCCTATCAGCTAATTAAAAACCATCATAGACATAACTTTTAACATATATATTAAAATTTAGCTGTCATTCATTTGTAGTGCTTTTCTGTTATTATGTTTCCTACTTTTACGAGCATCCATTATTTGTTTTGAGAGCACTATATATACTGAAACTATGAATGAATACAGTAAGCAGAATTTATCAGCCATTTTTTCTCTTATTTGGAGGTTTTCCTTGTCCTCAGATTTAAGGAATTACTGTGTCCCTATCAAGTCATGAAAAAATAATTAATAAATATAAATTCAAAGGAGCTTAAACAATCATTTTTATTTTTATTTTTTACCCTCTATATGATATAATTAGTTGAAATTGTTATTTCCATGTATGGGAGTGTCAAGCTGGTTACAGAACCAATGGCTGGTTTTTCATAGCTAACATGCATCGATCATGGAAGGCACTAATAATTCACCAAGGTCTTCGTCACAGTGTTGTGCGGTGGAGCTAGCACGTATTAGAGGGGCAGCAAAGAAGCACTTTCGGCTAAATTGAATTTTTTATAACCACCGTACGTAATTTGAACCTTTGTCTCTCCGGTTGGATTCTAAGGTATTTCTAAAAATTTTGATTCTTTGAGTTAATTATGAGATTAATTGTCAGTCCAAAACTTCATTAATCATACTTAAAGTTTCTCACTTTCATCCAATAGTTTATTTTATAAATTAAATTCAGATTTTTTTTTCACAAACTCAATGTGTGTCAACCAAACTAAATTGGCTTTATTGCTTTAAGCAAACTACTCATTTTGATCGATGGTGGTACGAGTATAACCAAAGGCGGGTTTGAAGTGGTTTTGCAGAGGAGAAACATGATTAACAAATTAAGCACTTTGGACAAAGGTGAGACAAGTGATAAACATGCAGCAAGCACGTATGGGCGCAAGTTATTTTTTTTAGAATTACCAGATTGGAATCTTGATTGGCCATTTTTACAAGATTCCTAGACAGATTATGCAGCTTTGTTATTCAATCTCTGAAGTTAATTGCATTCTTAATTTCTTAGGTGTGGTAAAATGGATCGTTAGCTTCTTTTTCTTTTTCGGGGTGCGTGTTGGAGTTATGGCAACAACTATATTCGTACCGAAGATGATATACAAGGACTAAGTGTGAAGCTGTCATAGTTTCTTTAGCATTTTAGGGTCTAGCTATTGTGAGGTCTTTTTGTAGTTACTGCCAGGTAATTTTGCAATTCTTTCTTGTCAGTTGGACCTAATTGTTTGGGGTGGATCCCAACTCAACTTGTGATCAATTCCAAATCTGAATTATTATAAATAATTTTTATGTTTGACAAAGCAAACATTTATTTATTTGATATCACATCTCTCACAATTTATTACTTATATGTTACCAAGTTAACTAAATGTGATAAATAAAGGAGAAGATCAATTTGATCTAATAGAGACATTTAACTTTAAGTTACCAAAATAAAAAATAAACTTAAGGATCAAACTAAAATAAAATATATAGTTAAGAGATCAAAATTTTATTTTAACCTAATTAAATTTTATAAGAAGTGTTTGGATTAAAGTAAATAGTGTTAGTTGGGTGGAACAACTACTCTAGAGCTGCATTACGATACAACATAGTCAATCACTAGAAGAACAAGAATATTTGAACACCCCGTTTCAAACACTTAACTAAAGATATTATTTTTTTTTTCTTCTTTTTCATGTTATATCATTGATCATATTTTTTCTTTATCTCTCTTACTAGATGTACGTCAAATATTATTTTGGATATTCAAAAATCAGTTTTGTTAGTATAATGGTCGACACACTTTCATTTAATTAATTTCTTTCACCACCTCATTTTTCTTTCTTTTTTTTTTGTCTTCATCAAATCATTTTTTTTTCTTTTCATAATTGGGATGAGTGTAAAATTTTTTTATTTAGTAACTAAGTAAAGATTGATATATAGACACTTTAACTCTAGTTGACACTTAGAGAGAGAGAAAAAAGAGAGAAGTGAAAGAAAAAAGAGAAAAGTATATATGACAAATAACATAATATAATAAGAAAACAAAGATATAAAAAAAAAATTGAAGTGTTCATAAAATATTTAAAATGGAGTGTTGACCTGTCACTTTCCTCATCAACTTGACTTGCCTTCTCTTTTGCGCAGTATAAATAGGCTCCCATTCTTGCCATAACGACTCGTGCAATTGAAAGAGAGAGAGATAGCTTGAACTGAGGATTTTCACTTGGTGGTGACCACCTAGAGTGAGGGAACTGAAATTTAGAGACACTCCAATTAGATTCAAGAGAGATGGCCATTCACCACGAAACTTGGGCTTTCGTTTTCGGTCTTCTAGGTAGATACTAGCTCGCTATATCCCCAGTTTACATTAATATAGCTTATAATTTATTTCTTTATGTTTCATTATCGTCGTTCTAGCTAGCTCTATCACAGTATCACGTAGTACTCATATTTTTCATCGTTTTTAGCATCGCATTATCCTTCTTTGTCCTCTACTTTAAGCATCCTGGTTTGAGCAAACTCCTTGTATTTGTATGCGTAACATCGTGAAAACGTAAAATTGACGTTAGTTTTTCGCTATTGAGAAATTTTATGTTCTATATTGTTTCTATATTTTTATTAATTTATTATATGGGTAGTTTCAGAGGACATGATGATAACTAGAACCATATTTGGCATGCAGATTTCATGTTATTTTTCTAGTTTTCGAAGACTGATAAATTATACTCCATCGGATTTCTTTTATAAGTAAAAATAAATATATATTTCATACTTATTAAGAAAGTAAGATATGGACATCAAATTTTATTAATCTCATACTATTCTTCCCAAATTATCTTTCTTATTTATTGCACATAAAAAGGTAAAAATTGATGATAGTGGTGCAACCAAAGGATCGTGCATTAAATTTTGCTGCAATGCAAAACTGAACTTCGTCAATCATAGTAGAAAAATTGCCTCCAAAAAATTTTCAACATGGTAGAAATAATAATAATAATAATAAAAATAATAATAATAATAATTTATTACAATTTGTTCACCAGTACTGATGGATGTTTCTTGTATTTTTGCTGTTACTATAGGCAACGTGATCTCCTTTATGGTGTTCCTTGCTCCATTGTAAGTGATATTTTCTACTTTAGCATACTCATTGTACGCAATTCATGAATGAGAGCATCATATAATTATTTTTTCAATCTATATATTAATTATATTTGATAAAATGCAGACCAACTTTTTACCAAATCTACAAGAAGAAATCTACCGAAGGGTTTCAATCACTACCTTATGTTGTTGCACTGTTCAGTTCAATGCTCTGGATCTATTATGCATTTGTCAAAAAGGATGCTAGCCTCCTTCTCATTACTATTAACTCCTTTGGATGTGTGATCGAGACAATTTACCTAGCCATCTTTCTTGTTTACGCCCCAAGTAAAACCAGGGTATTCCTTTTAATAACCCCTACTATATTCTTGACATTCTTTCTTTTCCTTAATTTCTACATTTTTTTCAAGAGTGAAAAATTAATTAGTTTTCCTTGTATTAAATGTCACAGCTTTGGACCATCAAGCTTCTTCTCATGTTGAATGTTTTTGGGTTCGGAGCGATGCTTCTTTCAACCCTATACCTTACAACGGGTTCCAAACGTCTTGCTGTGATAGGATGGATTTGTCTTGTTTTCAACATAAGCGTTTTTGCTGCTCCTCTTTGCATTATGGTAAGAATTTAGGAGCAGATTATTTAACTCATATCATAAAAGAAAATGATTACGTATACTTTTATTTTCAGAGTTTCTTTTTCAGAAGCTACTACTTTTGCTTCTGAAAAAATATTAAAGATTTTTTTTTTTTACTTTTTTTCTTGAAAAAATATTCTTTATTAAAAATATTCAAACAAATCCTCTTAATAATATTAGTAGAAGATAATTTATTATTTCTTTTCTTTTTCGATGAAAATTTTATATATGAAGAGAGGAATTTCATCGTTAACATTTTTGCATTTTTTTCTCTTATGCGCTCAAAGATAAATTAAACTCTTATGATTGATACATGCAGAAACGTGTCATAAAGACGAAGAGCGTGGAATTTATGCCTTTCAGTTTGTCCTTCTCTTTGACCATAAATGCTGTTATGTGGTTCTTCTATGGCCTTCTCCTCAAGGACTACTACATCGCTGTAAATTAATTTCAATACTTTTATTGTTACTAGAAAACTCAATTCAATAATGCTACGTGCGGTTAGGACTTAGGCATATATATTCACATTATACAATTTATACTGACCACTAAACTTTTGTCTTATTTCAATTAAGGCTTTTCCTTTATCACTTTTATCATTTCTTTTTATTTGTTGATCCCATAACTTTTAGTTATCCTCAGCTTAGTGAAGTAATAATGCCAATTTAATTATAACAATTTATTAAAGGTGTGCGTATCCCACTAATGTTGAGTTCACATGAAAAAAAAAAATCTAATGGAAACATGGCCCCCCGTTCTATTATTATTTAATTTGGTCCTTGTATTTTTTAAATGTTCAATTTGATCTTTCAATTTTAAAGAAAAAAAATTGATATTTACATTTGTAATGCAGCTACCAAATACGCTTGGGTTTCTATTCGGCATAATTCAGATGGTGTTGTATTTGATTTATAGAAACGCCAAGAAAGATGAGCCAATGAAATTGCAGGAACTAAATAGTCATATTATTAACGTTGGGAAGCTGAGCAGAATGGAACCCTCTGAGCCGAATCATGTAACAAAAAATGGTACTGTGACTGAGATAGCTATTGAGGATCCAAATGGAAAAGAAACAGAAGAGGGAAACTTGAAGAACATCATGAATTCGGCTAGCAATATGTGATTAATTAACCAATGAACAAGTCCAAAGAGAAAGAAAAAAAAAATGAGATCAAAAAATATTTTAACATAAAATTACAATCACTCTACTTGGCCAAGTGGGGCCTCTTCTCAATCCAAGAACAGTACGAGTACTTTGGAGTTTAGGGTTCTTCTTTTGATTGATGCATTTGCCTCAATTTGTAGTTGTAATATGTTAGGTGGTCATATGTTAGCATGAGCATCTCTCTTTGGCCTCTTCCATCTCTCTCACTGTAGTAAAACGTGTAGCAACGTATGTATCTTCTCTTCTTTCATTGTGTCCCTCAGTCAAACTCGTCAATTCTCTCTTACCTTTGTACGCGTAATAATATATGTTCATGTGATGGAAATGGAAATTAATTATTTTACTAATTATGCAACCTATTAAACTAAAGAGCACACTTTTATTTGTTTTCATATGCTACAATCATCGTTATCCTATTGTTAAATTTTATATTGTTTGGAAAAACATGATTAAATTATGCATCAAAGTGATGTAGATAGTGGAGGGTCTTCTCTTTCTTTTATGATGTCATAGAGAAGGGGACAGATATAAAGACCACCCTAAAAAGTAAAATATGTATATCTTCATGACGGAAGCTAACAATCATTGGCAGAAAGACCCGACACTAGGACTATTATGCCAATCGGGTGTCATTTTAATTTATTCATCAAAGGAGATATAATGTTGGATTATTGGTAAAAGAAAAAGAGGAGAAAGAAATTATGGATTTGAATTTCTCAGATAATAAAAATAAATAATACTAATAATTAATATTTATTGATAATAAATAATTTATTCACCAAAAAGAAGCATTGGGAACCTCCATTTCTTTCTTAGGAGCCGGTTCCCCCCCCCCCCCCCCTACATAGGAAAAGTGTTAAAAATTATAAGAAAATTAAATGATAAGAGATGCAAGTAACATCTTTTTATTTGATGTGATTAGAGATCATAGATTTTAAAGAATAAGGATTTTTTTTATAAAAGTAACTCATTGAATGGGTTGATTTGGAAAAATACAATAAAAGTGTAGATGTGTTATATTTATATAGAGCTTATTAGAATTAACAACTATTCTATTCTTGAGAGAAGTGTTGACGGCATATTTTCTCTCTCACACACCCATTATTTAATACACTCTATCATTGTTTAAAATTTATTAAAAATTATAAAATCAAAAGAGAAAATAATTAAGTACAAAGTGGAATATAATTCACAAAAAAATTATGATTTTCAACAAATTTTAATCACTAATTAAGAGTGTGTTACTAACATTTCTCTTAAAATCTATGTTAATCATATCCAGTTATTTACAAAAATATTATTGCGCATTTGTTGACATTATTTTTTATATAAATCGATGTTAATTTGATGATGTAATATGTATATTCTCTAGTAGTATCAATGCCAAATAATTATCTGAAATTACTAAACCTAAGGTTTAGAAGGCCAAAACTATGATTGACTCTTGTTACTATATACTTTTGAAAATATTTAATTCATTTTTCAAACTCTTTTTCCATTTATATTTTCAATTTTTTTTAGATATAACTTAGGAAGAAAAGAGGGTACTGCATTTCAAGACCAAGGCCATATGTACTACAAACCTTAATGGGGATTCCTTTTATGTACCCTTGCATAATTCCAATTAACTAAATAGTTTAAATTTAGTTTGAGACTCGATCAATTCAATAATTGATTCTTGTATTGGTTCATGAACCAAATAAATCGAAGTTGAGTTGAAAATTTAACTCGATACATACACACATATGAGTATGAGGATGAATCAAGTTATTTTAAAAATAATTTTAAAAGACTTATCATTCTTTTTTACTATTCATTTTCTTAAAATCTAATAATTTAGAATTACTACTCATTACAATCATTAAATTTAAAAAAAAAAAATAATAGAGATAAAGAGTCTTTTAAAATTGCTCTTAGAGTGACTCAAATCCTCCTCCTCCTCCTCCTCCTCTCTCTCTCTCTATCTATCTATCTATCTATTTATCTATCTATCTATCTATCTATATATATATATATATATATATATATATATATATATATTATATAGAGAGAAAGAGATTAAAACTTAAGGGTGAAAAGTGATAATATGTTTTTACAAGGTTAGATGGTTAATTAGAGAGGTTCACCTGAAAATTTATTCAAACCTTAATTCTTTAAATGAGGGAACCTTAATTTCTTTTTTTATTCTACTATCAATCCTTGAATTAGTGTAAAAGACAACCTTTGTGAGACAATTAAGACACTTACAAAATTGGTTGTGATATTTTTAATAATATGATTTTTTTAATGAGATATCATCCATGATTTTTTCAAAGTTGTTTGTGATTTTTTTTTTGTAAATGTTATAGATACTGTCCGATAATATATGAATAATATGATATATTAATTAAAGTTTTAGAACAAATATCATACTTTTGTGACAGAAAATATCATGTTTAACTCTAATAATTAATTTTAGTATTATAAATTTGATGCGACTCATTATCCTGTAAGTAAAAAGATTGCACAAAATCCATTATCACACATGTAGGGGGTTAAATCGAGGGGATTTGTATTACGATAAGTCCATTAGGTATATTTCTTTGACTATATAATGCCCACCATAGCGCTTTAATTGGGAAACCACCACAAACTGAGTAACTAACTTGGGTCTTTGTTTTGTGTACATGGTTTATGAACCAAACATGATGATTTGGATTGATTCCTCAATCCTAACCCAATAACTTGTTATTATGTTTTCATCAAACTTGGATTTGAACACAAATGCATGTAGACCGCAAAATTCTCATCTAATATTTTTCCATGTCATGATCTTGAACTAGCTAGCATCTAACCCTGATCAATCTCATGCCTATCTGATAGTAGCACATCCTTGGCATAATTCATGGAAAGTATCCTAGCTATCTCAACCTAACCATGGTCATATTATATAATTAGAGCAAACCACTCTACTAAGAAATAGAACTTTAACTCCAATGTTTATCTTAACTATTTGACTGTATTTGCTGGTACATATTATCCCCCCTTCTGTTGCTTTAATTGAGAGAGCACAAGATATATAGATAGTTAACTTAGATCTTATTTTGTATCTATGATTTATCAAATTGCCAACTAGATGGCAGGGAACATAATTATTATACTGAACCACATTGACCAATTCGATCGGTGAATTAGATAGGTAACCAATCTAGGCTACTTGGTGAGTTCAGGTATGTAGTTGAACTCATGCGAATTGGTGCTATACCTGATTAAAGTTCTACGAATTTTATGTTTGAAACAATTAAAAATGCATTTATTTATTTATTTTTACCTAAGAATATAACTAAGAAAAATATAAAAAAGAAAAATAATAAAAAAGGGCCGAATATATATATATATATATATATATATATATATATTGAAAGATGAAGGAGATAAGGAAAATAACCAAAAAAAAACATAATATATAATATGAAAAAAAAATCGGAAAGTATAAAAATAAGATGTGTAAAAATTGGTTAAAAATGTTTAATTATCTAAAACCCAAATTAAAAAGTACTTTGATGCAGACATTTCTCTTTTTCTTTTTACTAATTCTCTTTGTCACAACATACAGTTTATATTTATTGAAAATTATTATTTTTCATTATTTTATACTGAAAATATACAAAAAAAAAATGAATGAAGTAGTATAACTAATAGGTCTAATTTTTGCCCGCACGCGCGCGCATATATATATATATATATATATATATATATATAAAATTGACCGTCCCTTTTAATTATTTTTTTCTTTATTTTATTGTGTTTTCACTTTCATTTTTTTTCTTCAGTCAAAACATATATTCTATACACACATATATATATATATATATATATATTAACAATTAGTCTCAGTTTCAATTATTTTGTAATCTTTAAAATATTATTTATATCTAAAATATTATGAAATCTCCTAATTAATTATTAGATAGAATAAATAATAGCATGAACACAAAATATTAAATAAAAAAATTGTATTCCGAGAAGAACACCAAAAGCTATGCGCCCAAGTGAGAAAGAGTAGGAAGCTAACATTTTGCCTGAACTTTTTTTATATTTGTAATCTTAATTAGCCATTAATATATCCAACGGTTTAGAATGGTGCAGGAGAGAAGCTGTAGACAATTTGGCCGGAGAGGTATAGATCCGTAAAATTTACCAAATTTTAAAAAATAAATATATTTTTTTCATCTTGGTTAATATTATTTTCTATGCAGTCGCTGTTTCTTTAAAGGGCAACGAATTAACCTAACCATATTCAGCTTGGTAATATCAACTTGGTTGTGATTTAGAATGTTCAGATGGTGAATGGGATAAGTGATTGGTGCTCATTGCAACATAATTAAATTACCCACTTGGATAAATGAATTGAATGCATGGTTGAGAATCCACGTACGCTAGATCCACGTAAACAACACTAAATGAAACAAACTCCAACATGCGGTGAAGAAGTGGCACACCCCCCTAAGCCATGACAACCCAAAGCTATATATTCCTACACACTTCCATCTCTATTTTCCTTAAATAAATTGTGAGAGACCTATCAAAAACCAACATAAATACCATATATCCTACGAAACTCTTCTCTATTATACATTTCTATATTAATTTCTAGTATGAGTAGTGCGATTTGTGACTGCTCGCATAGGTCAACAAGCAAATTAAGGCCTTTCTTGTTAGTTAGCATATTCTCGATGTTGTGTTTCATTTGCTCCTAGCTTTATGCCAAACTAGTTAAGATCCGAAGCTCCAAATGCGATTACGCATCGAAAAAGCTCCCCCTATAGCTACCTGCTAGCTAGAGCTAACTATCTAGTGCGACTGCGAAATTCACTGATTCAACAATGCATTTAGCTCAAACTTCTCTTGATTTGATCATACAAAAACGATTATGAATGGGCAGAAAGTGGGTTCAGTCTCTCTCTCTCTCTCTCTCTCTCTCTCTATATATATATATATATAATGTAGAGTTTCATGCATCTTATAAATTGCATGGTGCATTATACAGTGCAGCGGGCCAAATTTGGCTTTGGTGAATTTGTTTTTATTCGGCTCAACTTGGCCTCCCAAGGTAGCTGAGGCCAGAATTTTATTCAACAACCTTTTGTGAGAAAGAAATCCGAAAGGAACTAAAACGAATACGTATAGGGAAAGGTAGCGTCCGGGACCCCAGGACCAGATTTTTTAGTTATAATTAAGTCAAGTTAACTCACTCAATTGTACGTAAATGTTATTTTACTGCTAAGTTATTAATCACAAGTAATTCATTTTGTGTATCATACTAGAAGGAGATAGTGATATCATTAAAATAATTGGGTGGTGGAAGTATCATTCCGTGTGTTAAGGCTTTTGGTGGCTGCATGGCGACCGAATTAATTGTAGATAGATTGGGGGGAATTATAAATAACTCATTTTTTCATTTAATATTTTGATTTTTTATCACTTAATTATCATATCTATAACATTTCTTCTATATTTCCTCCCTCTTTCTCTCCCTCTTTCTTCTATTTATTCTAATTCATTCAATTTTACAAGAAATTATTAGATAGTTATGATCTCGACTAATTTCCATATAACACATATTTAAATTTTTAAATTTAAGAAAAAATAATTAATAAAACTAAATTACATATCATGAGAAAGTAATAATTCATGAGTATCTAATAATTTCTTTTATTTTAGGGAAGGCATAGATCAAGACCGCAAATGCTTGATTTTAGCGTGGAATAACTGTAGTAGATATTAGTCTTTGAATTTAATTAGAATATTTTCACAATGTAATTTTTTTTTTACATTGTCATTATCTAATTATGAAATATCATATATGAGAACATTGACTTTTATAATATAATAATTAGTTTGAAAATTATATTTAGAGTGATTTTTAATTAATTGATAATAAATTATTTTAATCTAAGTGTATTTCATGTAAATCTTATTATAAAAAGAGTAAGTTTAGTTTTCTTTTTAACTGTGCCCATATAAAATTTATTTAATGAAAATGTATGAAAAGAATGGATAAAAAAAATGGGTTGCTGACATTGTTATTCATAAGTTAAATTAATCCTTTAATCCTTAAACTATTTGCAGAAGCTTTAAATAATTCCTATATTGTAAACTTTTGTAATTAAGTAGCTGAATTTATAAATTATTTTTATTTGAATTTAAGAGATCTTTTAAAATTAAGGAGTTTATCTATAAAAAAATCCCAAATATTTTTGGTATTTACTAACTATTTGAATTTTTTTTTTTAAAAAATATATCATAATATAAACTTCGATGGAATCTCCTGAACTATCATGAATTTTTATAAAATTTATCTTTATGCTTTGATGGAATCCTATCAAAACTCTAGGCAAGGACTAACTTTATAAGTTTAGAATCCAATTAAAAAAATCAAGTTTACATGCCTATTAAAAATTAAAACCCTCAAATAATTTGAAGACAAACAAATTAATTTATCGTTAATTATATTAATATCGACTAAGGGCAATGCAAATCATTTGCCTGGAAATACTGTAGACCAAAGGTGACAAACCAGAGTTCACAGTGAACTTGAATTATTTGCTAAACAAACTAAATAATAGCAAATATGGTGATAAAGGTTACAGCCGTAACATTTTCATGGAGAAGAGAATGTTTAGTGTGGCATAGGAGCTACACCCGGCCCTTGGGATCCACAAGGAGGTAATTATTAATTAAGGTAATCATCAAGTACCAAGTCGGAGATATTTTCATTTCAGTTATGATATTTTAACATACACTCAATTATATGAAACAAATACTCCCTTCATTCGTATTTGATTTTTGATTATAAGAATTTTTCAATTAATTCATATTTTTATAAAACAATTAATTTAATCAATTATATTATATCTATTAATTAATTATATTATTATTTTAAATTTATTGTTTTTTATCTCTTTATTAATTTAATTATTTCTCATTACTTTTTAGAGAAAGAATAATTAAGTAAGAATATGTAGAGAAAACAATAATTAATACACTTAAAAATTAGAAAATGATTTTATAAAAAAAAACAAACAATTCTTAAAAAAACAATCTTATAATTGAGAAACAGAGGGAATATCTAACACTCATTATTTTCTAAATTTCTTTCTTTATATCATATCTTAATATCTATATTTTTTTCTCTTTTATCTCTTTTTCACTAAGTGTCAATTAACATTGTAGGTGTTTAATTAATTAATTTTTCATTTTCATTTTCATATTATGAATTGTTCACTAATTCTCATTAATTTACTGTTTAAAAGTTATGAAAGAAATATATATTTGTATATAGCGCTAATTAAATGTATACTATTAAAATAAAAACTAATTAAAGTACGTAATTGATAAGATTCTGCGGCAAGTTTCACTCCGCTTGGTATGATGAGTTGTAAGGCTTAAAGCCACATCGTGGGTTAAACGTCACAAAGTATAAAGATTCATAAGTGTGGACCCCACATGAGTTTTGTGCATGCACCGGTAATATGGTAGAAGCCAACCCAAGTTACCCATACAGAGGGCGTCCTTGTGGAAGAGAGATAAACCAAATTGGGGATAGAGAAGGCAATAGGGTAATTAAGAGAAGTGTTTGAATTTGATTTGGGGGGTTAAAGTAAATAGTGTTTTTTGGGTGGTGGAACAACAACTGGAAAGTACTCTTAAACTAAAGCTACACATACATTATTATGATACCACGCATTCCTATTTAGCAACTTGTTGCCTTTGCCATACTTTTCTTTTGAGCACTATAAATAGGTTCCCACTCTTGCCATAACAACTCGTGGAATTGAAAGAGAGATATTAGAGGGGTTTTCTCTTTGAGAGAATCGTATCTTACAACTTTTCGTGACCACTTTAATTTAGTGAGGGAAGAGAAACTAAGAGAGACTCCAATTAGATTCAAGAGAGATGGCCATCAGCCATGAAACTTGGGCTTTCATTTTCGGTCTTCTAGGTAGATACTAGCTCTCTATATCCCCATGCCAGTTTATGTTATCACTTTTATTTTATTCTTAATTAACATAGTTCTATCTCTATCACGTACTATCATATTTTTCATCATTTTTAGCATGGCACTATCCTCCTTTGCCATGCATCTACTTACGGAAGTTTGGTTTGAGCAAACTTCCTGCAGTTGTACAACATCGGAAATATGTAAAATTAACTTTAGTTTTTAACTATTTGGAACTGTATATAGTATTTATTTTATTAATTTATAATATGGCGGATACTGGAACCATATGTGGCATGCAGATTGCATGGCATTTTTCCAGTTTACAAAGGATGATCAATTATAATACTTAAAAGCAACACTAATCAATTATGGTGTGAATTCAAATTTTGCATATTACTGACGGAATCAAAACCTGTTGGTAGAAATAATAATAAAAATTGATTACTATTTGTTCCCCACTGCTGATGATCGAATGTTTCTTGTGTTTTTGTTTGTGTTATTATAGGCAACGTGATCTCCTTTATGGTGTTCCTTGCTCCATTGTAAGTGATATTTTCTACTTTATCATACTCGATCGTTGTGATTAGTTATCTGCTGAAGTGTTTTTTTTAACTATATATTAATTACATTTGAGTGCAGACCAACTTTTTACCAAATCTACAAGAAAAAATCATCCGAAGGGTTTCAATCACTACCTTATGTTGTTGCACTCTTCAGTTCAATGCTCTGGATCTATTACGCACTTGTGAAAAAGGATGCTAGCCTCCTTCTAATTACTATTAACTCCTTTGGATGTGTGATAGAGACAATTTACCTTGCAATCTTCCTTGTTTACGCCCCAAGCAAAACCAGGGTACTCCTTCTAATAACTCCTATTATTCTAGTCATTCTTTTCTTTTCCTTTCTAGATATTTTTTTTTTCAAGAATTTTTTTTTTATTAATTTTCCTTTTATTAAATGTCACAGCTTTGGACCATCAAGCTTCTTCTCATGTTGAATGTTTTTGGGTTCGGAGCGATGCTTCTTTCAACCCTATACCTTACAACGGGTTCCAAACGTCTTTCTGTGATAGGATGGATTTGCCTTGTTTTCAACATAAGCGTTTTTGCTGCTCCTCTTTGCATCATGGTAAGAATTTAGGAGACGAATATTAAATCATCAAAGAACACAATTAGGTGTATACTTTAAATTTTATCGTGTTTCTTTTTAAACGATTTTTTCTTTGTCTTAAAAAACTATTCTTAAAAAAAATCAAACAAATCCCTTTAATAACATTATAGAATATGATTCATAATTTTTGCATTTTTTTTTCCATATGCCCTCAGATAAACTAAATTATTATATATTGATACATGCAGAAACGTGTCATAAAGACGAGGAGTGTGGAATTCATGCCTTTCAGTTTGTCCTTCTCTTTGACCATAAATGCTGTTATGTGGTTCTTCTATGGCCTTCTCCTCAAGGACTACTACATCGCAGTAAGTTCATTTCAATACTGCTACGTGCGGTTAATTAGGAGCATATTCATATTATATTGACCATTAAATTTTTGTCTTATTCCTACCAAGACTTTTCCTTTACTACCACTTTAGTCATTTCTTTTTATTTGTATCCCATAACTTTTCATTATGTCCGTATAATTAAGTTATAATGCAATTTAGATAGAGAAATTAATTGTATAATTAAGTTATAATGGCAATTTAGTTAGAGCAATAAATTAAATGTGTGCGCACTCCACTAATGTTCAGTTCCCATGAAATAAAAAAAAGTCAAACGGAAACATGGGCCCCTATTCTATTACTATTATTTAATTAGGAAAGGCTTAAATGTTTATATGCTAGGCAATTTATATTTATTTTGCCTTAGAAAAAAAGGCAATTTAATTTTATTTCTTTCGGTTTGTTTTGACCTACCAAAAAAACTAATTTCAAAGAAAAACAAAGAAATGATTTAATATTTGCTTCTGGATGATGCAGCTCCCAAATACTCTTGGGTTTCTATTCGGCATAATCCAGATGGTGCTGTATTTGGTTTATAGAAACGCCAAGCCACAAACATTGGAGGAGCCAACGAAGGTTCAGGAACTAAATGGTCATATTATTGACGTTGTGAAGCCAAATCATGCAACAAAAAATGGTCATGTACCTGTGATTGAGACAGCTAGCAATGTGTGAACAACGAAGCAATAATGAACCGAGTCCAAAGAGAAAGAAAAAAATGAGTTCCCAAAATATTTAAGCTAAAAGTACGATTACTTTAATTACTTTGCCAAGTGGGGCCTCATCTCAACGCCAGAACAGTACGTGAAGTTTGGTGTTTAGGGTTCTTTTGATTAACGTATTTGCCTCAATTTGTAGCAGTAATATGTTAGGTGGTCAATTATGTTAGCATGAGAGTCTCTCTTTGGCCTCTTCCATCACTCTCACTGTAGTAAAACGTGTAACAACGTATCTTTATCTAATTTCAGTTGTACCCTCAGTCAAACTCCTCAATTCTTGTACGCGTAATATATGTTCATGTGATGGAATTAATTATTATTTTACTAATTATGCAATCTATGAGCCTAAAGAGCACACTTTTATTTGTTTTCATGTGCTACAATCATCGTTATCCTAATGTTCAATTTTATATTGTTATTGGTAAATCATGATTAAATTATTCATCAAAGCGATGTAGATAGTGGAAGAGGGTCTTCTTTCTTCTTTATGATCGATGTCATAGAGAAGGGGACAGATATAAAGATAACTCTAAAAAGTAAAAAAATGCATATCTTCATGACGGAAGCTAATTAACAATCATTGGCAAAAAGACCCGACACTGAGATTGTAACATGCCAATTGGAAGTCGTTTCATTCTATTCATCAAAAGAAAAGGTGTTGAAAATCAATGCCAATTATTTGAAATTAGTAGCTAAACCTGAGGATTAGAACCCCAAATCCGAGGATTTTTATTATCTACTTTATATTTTTGCTCTAAATTTCAACTCCGAGATATATGTATAGCTAAACCTGAGGGAAAAAAGGTCAAATGTATTAGAGGACAAAGCGCAGGGAAACACGCACAGACCAACTTGTTTAGTTGTCTTTTAACTGTTTTTTTTTTTTTCTCTCTCTCTCTCTCTTTCCTATTTCATTCATTTTAATTACTTTTTCTTTTTTTCCTTTCTATATTTTCACAGTATTATTTTAAAATGCATTTGAAGGCCATGACTTTTTTCTATAAGCAAGGCCATTACTGCAAATTAAAGCATAATGCGGGTTGCTTTGGTACATGCATAATGCCCATTGAGAGAAAATGATAGTATGGAAAATCAAACCTAAAACTATTTTGATATTTACTAGATTAAACAATGCATAAAAAATACAAATTAGTGTCGGCTTCAATTTTCTAAATATAGCTAAGGTAATTCGTTGCTTGTTAAGAGGAAATCTAGAAAAATTCTTTATGGTGGAGGGACTTTGTAAGGGCGTGCTGGAAAAAAACACATGACCAATGGTTTGATAAAAATGTATGTTGGAGGGTGGGTGATGGAAGGTTAATCCAATTTTGGAAGCAATCATGGATGGGAAATTACAAGCTTAAGGATAGGTATGAGAGGGTGTTTATGAACTCGAATCAAAAGGATGAGGTTAATGGGGTCGTGGGTTGGTGGTAGTTGGGAGTGAAATATTCATTGGAGGAGACAATGGTTCCAATGAGAATTACCTATGTTCACTAGTTTCATGAACAAATTGAAAGGGATGAGTTTGGTGGCAGATGAATAAGATTCATTGGTGTGAAAATTGGCCTTAACAGGATGTACTCCGTTAGAGACACGTATTTGTCAAAGGATGGATTACCCATTAGGAAAAATCTGCAATGTAAGAACATCTTGTTGGAAGAACAACACCGACTTTGTTCGTTCTATCATATATGTTGTATAGCTTGTATGTAATTTCGGGTTAGCACTAAGTATCTGGAGGATTTGGGTTCGTTGGGATAGCTATTGGGTACACGGGTTCTATTTTTTAAGAATGAATTATATTGTAGTATGTTGTATGGGGGAGAATATGTGAGGTTAAAATTGTTTACTGATAACATATTGTTGTAATATGACTTAGGTACCATCAGTAACAAGTAATGGTTATATAAAAATCTCTTTTTGGTTGTTATAAAAAAAAAACAACAATAAAAGCTAAACCAACTCTAATTTTCATTAATGTTTTTTACTTTCAAATATTTTCCAACTTATGTCATTGTTCTTGGTAAAAACGTCTAATAATCTTTTCTTAAAAAATGAGTAATTATTAGCATCGATCAAGCTAATAGTAATATTATATATATATATATATATATATATATATATATATATATTGTTACTAGCATCGGTTAGCCTACTCTAATTTTTAATTTAATCATGAAAAAAATGCTCCCCTACCTCCATCTCTCTTCTTATATTCGAACCATTAAACCAAAATCCTAATTTCTTCCTCTTCCTCCACGATCTTTGGTTCAATGTTGGCTCATGTGGGTGACTTGGTCTAATGGATGTGGTTTGAGGAAGAGATTAAGAATAGTGAAGCCACAATCATGGCCAAGAAAGAGAGAAAGAAGATGAAGAAAAAAACATGTTAGCAAGAAATGGACAGAAAGAAAGAACATAGAGGGGAGGTCAGCCCTGACCTTGAGGGTGGGCTAGAGGGGCAATTTCCCGAGGCCTATAGTGGAGAAGGACTCAAAATAATTGTATGCTTTAATATTTATAAAAAAATAATGTTTTTTTACAGAATTAATATAATCTTAATATCTTCAACTTCTCTAATTTAATTCCGAATTTGTTGATTTCAAATTTCAACTTTCCATCAATATGAACATTTAAATTTTTTACTAAGCATTAAAGAACTGCCACCATTTTCTATGATTATGGCAACAAAAATAATTTTTTCACCTTAAATAAGAAGAGATTGAGAATGATTTTGTCATACACTCAAACCAAATCACCGAATATTGATAATCTGATATACATGGAATAGTGTAGTGATTTTTTAGTCGAGCAAAATTTGTTTCTTTTTGGATTCAACTAAATTTTTTTTTTCTTAAATAGCAACAACTCTTGTTTTGATATGTGATTGGCACTGCGACTCTGCAAGGCACACCGGCAAGCATGCTGCAGGTATGTGCTTGAGACTTGAGTTCTTCACTTTTTCATTCAATGTTGCTATTTATAATTTTTTTTTGTTTTGAAAACTTGATAGCATTTGTAAATAATTAAATTAAATATGGTGTGAAAATGAAGAAGAATAGAGGATGTGGCTCATTGGCTCGGTAGTTAGTAGCAAAAGGAAAAATATGAATTGATAGTCTATCATCACCAATTACTTTAAGCCTTCAACTATTACTTTAACTAAATCTAGAGTGAAACAATGATTGTTTCAATTATTTACAATTTTTTTCTTGCAAGTTGATAATTGATATCGTTAATATTTTGACTAATTTTATAACGATTTTTAAAATTTTCTTTATAGTGTTTGAATTTAGCTTTTGGAATTAGCAAACATGGGAACAAACATTCAACTTCGACTTCTACTTACAGGTGTCATTGTTCTTTTTCTTGAGTTATTTGACTAATTGATTTCTTTTATAAAATGTTTCCTAAAAAGCATTTATCTAGAAATGAAAAGGAGAAAATGAGAGGAAGATTTAATAAAATCACAACAAGGAGCAATTGATAAATTTGTTTTTAAAAAAGTAGGATCTCATGAAAATATTAATCAATCAAATGAAAATTTGCTCAAAAGAATCATATAGGTGAGAATGATGAAATTAATGATTCAAGTGAGCCTAATGGTATTCTCAATACATCCAATATAGAAAATCTTGACATTGATGAAGAACAACCAATTCCTCATTTAGATATTTATGATCCTAGAAATTGGAATAATCTTGATGACAAAACAAGGGATATTTTAGTTCAAAAGGAGCCTATAAGATAAATGAATCTTATTTTCCTTTAGATAGTACTTCTAGACATTTTTCATATGCTTATTATTCTAGAAAGTTAAGCAATGGTGAGTAAGTGATAGAAAATAGTTGGTTTATTCCAAACATGTTGAGAAAGTATATTGTTTTTGTTACAAGTTGTACAAAGGTATTAACAGGAGTTTGTTAGCAAATGAGGGCACAAGAGATTGTAAGCATATTAGCAAAAGACTTAGACAATGTGAGAGTAGTGTTAAGCATATGACTAACATGAATACTTGGAATAAATTAAGAGCAAAATTAGATAAAAATCAAACAATTGATAAAAACTTGCAACAAGAGGTTATAAAAGAGAGAGAACGTTGAAGACAAGTTTTACTTAGGATATTTTTAGCTATGAAATGTCTTGCCAAGCATAATTTGGCTTTTTGTGGGTCCAATGAAAAATTATATCAAGATAACAATGATAATTTTTTGGACTTAATTGAAATGATTGTGGAATTTGATTTGATCATGTTAAACGCATTTAAATTCATTATCATTATTTTGGGCATAAAATTCAAAATGAGATGATTTCCCTTTTGGCCCATAGTGTTAAAAGTTCCATCATAAAGATCATTAAAGAGGAAAAATATTTTTCTATAATTCTTGATTTTACCCCTAATGTGAATCATTAAGAACAAATGACTATAATAGTACGATGTATAAATATGTCAAATAATAAAATAAAAATTGAGGGGTAATTTTTCAAATTTTAAAAAATTGATGACACATATGGATTGGGACTTTTTAATGAATTACAAAATATGTTGAAGTCTCTTGATCGTAATGTTAATCATGTGAGGGGTCAAGACTATGACAATGGTTCTAATATGAAAGAAAAACACCAAGGAGTTCAAAAATGATTTCATGAATTAAACCCAAAAGCATTATATATGCCTTGTGCTTGTAATAGTCTGAACCTTACTCTTAGTGATATGGTACATTCTTGGGTTAAAATTGTTTCCTTTTTTGGAGTTGTTCAACGCATATATTCATTATTTTCAAGTTCTCCAAAAAGATGGAAAATTTTGCTTGATAATGTTCTTGGGTTAATTGTGAAATCTTTGTCTAATACTCGTTGGAAAAGTCGAATCAAATGCATTAAAGTTATTAGGTTTCAAGGTCCCCAAATAAGATTGGCTTTGCTGGAATTACATAAATCTTGTGATGCCAAGTCAAAAAGTGAAGCAGAGAGTTTGATTAACGCACTTGAAAATTTTGAATTTTTGCTTGGTATGGTTATTTTGTATGACATCTTATTTTCCATTAATACAGTGAGCAAGAAATTATAATCTAAGTCTATGTGTGTTGTCAATACCATAAAGCAATTAGAAGGTGCATTATTGTTTTTTGAGAAATATAGAGATGAAGGTTTTACGTCTAGTATAGATGTTGCTAAAAGTATTGCACTTGATATGGATGTAGAGCCCATCTTTCCAACAAAACGTTGTGGTATAAGAAAAAATAATTTGATGAAAGTAATGATGATGAAATAATTCAATCAATTGATGAGTTGTTTAGAGTCAATTACTTTTTAATTGTTGTGGACATGACAATTACCTCTATAAAGAACATGTTTGAGCAATTGAAGACATTTGAAAGTATTTTTTAATTTTATTTGATTCAAATAAGTTAAAGTCATTAGATGATGATGAGTTGAGAAAATGTGTTAATTTTCATCTTTCCTTTTCTCATGATAGTTTATCGGATGATTTTTTCTTTGACATGAAAGTTTTGCAAATGACTTTACCTCCAGATGTTTCAATTGCTTGTAGAATTTTATTAACAGTGTCTATGACTCTAGCATTAGCTAAAATAAGTTTTTCAAAACTAAAATTAAGAAAAACTTACTTAAGGTCATCGATGTTACAAAAAAGGTTGACTTAGCAATTTTATCTATTGAAAAGGACATGTTGGAAAACATTGATGTTGATGTTATCAGTAACGATTTTTCATCTTGACATGTTCGAAGAAATCACTTTTTATGAGTTTTGTGTATTTTATTTTGTAGGTGATAAGTGGGGCGAAAATTTTACGAGTGGAGAAAATATTTTGTTGATGATAAAGATAACATTGAAGTTGATTGGAGAAAAAAGGTAATACATATTTCTATTTGTTAAAATTATGGTATTTATTAATGTAATCAAACATATTTTTTTAATAGAATTATGCGTTTAATTTTTGAAAAATAGATTTAATTTTTCATATATAAAGGCCCTTATCTATTGGTTTGTCTTGAACCCGTAAAACATCAGGATCAGCCCTGGGGAGATGAAGGAAGAAGGGAGATGCATTGGTATGCACATTGATGTTCTTTTTCTCTTTTTGCTTCGTCTAGGTCAGTCAAAAGTTTGAGTTTCAATTTTTCTTTTTTAGAGGGAATTTTTTTCGTTTGTTCTAGAGGCTTGCAATGGCTATGCTAGCTTCAATTTGGATGTTTGACAAAGGGTGGTCTTGGTTCAGGGTGTCGAGGCTCAATGGTACAATGAAGGAAAAGAAAAGTTATGTTGTGTTGCTGAAAATTGCCTCCAACAACTGTAATGGAGGAGCATGGTGGTGTAGGAAAAAAAAGAATAAGAATAGTAAGAGAGTCTTTCTAACAAAGACAAACACTACCACATGACAATTTTTTATGTCCTCACTACTTAACATTGGTTTAAGGGTTGGTTGGACTAACACTACTAATTAAATGTCAAGCTCTTTTGGCAACATGAATACATAGGGGACATTTAGTAGGAGGGAAATTTTTTTATTCCTAGAAATCATGAATCCTAGGAATTGTGTTTCTTGAGAACGAATAAAAAAATTTTGGTTGGTAATTAGCAATCTTTAGATAAATTTCTTAAAAATCAAAAAGTTACGCATGTTTTTATTGACTATTTTAATTATTTACCATATTATATAATTTAATAAAGAATAATATAATTTTTTTAAAATAGTAAAAGAAAAATTAAACTCAAAAAAAAAAATAAGATTTTCATCTTCTCTCATAGGAAACTTTTTGTAGGAAATTGATTAAAAAACATTCTCGAAAAATATTTTTTCCCCAAAATATTATTTTTTAAAATGCATGTCAAACATAAGAAACTAAGTTTTTCAACCGATGATTTCCAGTAAACCAAAAAAATATCTTCTATTGAATGCTCTCAATGTGATCGAACTTGATTAACGACTACTTCTTAGTCATCACTTAGCCAAACTAAAATAGTTATTAGTTGTCTAATAGAGATTATAAATTTTAAAAATTGATTTTATGACAAGTTGAATTGATCTTGAGAGAGAAAAAATCAATTGAGTGATATTAATTAATAGAACTTTATATTTTAAAACGTACTTACCTTGAAATAGTGTTAGCAAATTCAAACTAATTATCAACTCATTCAAGACGTTAGATCAATAAATCGCTATTTGAATTGCATGAACTAGTATATATTAAAAAATTACGACCAACAAAAATCATACTTTTAACAAATTATAAAATATTCATAATATACTTTTAAAAATTCCAAAAAAAATCACAACACACTAGTTTATTAAAAAAAATCTTTGGGTTTTTGATTCACTAAAACCAGCTTATTTGGCAAACTCATTAGTTCACTCAAAAAGTTAATTGGGTCATATAAGTTCGATAACATTTTTGATCCAACGATGAATTATTAGATCGGTTATATCATTAGTTTCAGGTTGGATTGATTTGATTGACTAGTCTAGACTACTTTTTATAACACTATTGTGAATTGATTTTTCTTTAATATGTGAATAGAATTAATTATTTGAATTCATTTTTTAAATATCACTCTCAAAACATTAGATGCACCGGCGGATCTATATTGCAACTAGGGTAGGCACATGCACCCCCTCATTTCAATAAAATCACTAGTATTTATCCTAAAATATTATATTTTACACTCCATAATTTTACATGTTCTATCCTCTAATTTTATGTATTTGAACCTCCTTACCAGTTCACATATAAGAATAAGTAAATGCACCATGTTATTTTAATAAAATACAAAAAAATATTATATTTTACACCTCATAATTTTATATTTTGAACCCTCTAATTTTATGTATTTAAACTTTCTTACCAGTTCACATGTAAAAGTAAGTAAATGTACTATCTTATTTTAATAAAATGCAAATATTTATCTTAAAAATTTATATTTTGTACCTCTTATCTTCGTGTTTGAATCCAATTATCTCATATAATAATGATAATTATCAATTTTTATTTTTTAAATAAATTATCTCCACTGATCCAGGGTCCTAGATCCGCCACTGATTAGATGTATTATAGTTAATCAGATGTATAATTGTCCATTGAATAACTCAGATCGAGAATCAATAGTATAATCAGTATGAGTCATTCATTGGATCAGATATGTTATTGATCTAATCAACTTTGCGTTGAATCATTGAACTAATATATTTTTTAAAAAATTAATAAAAATACAACAATAATGGCACACCCATTAATAAATTTTGCGAACCCAATACTTGAAAATTATTTAATTGACCAACTTATCACTAGATCACCATGATTAATTAGTAAATTTATTATACAAATAATATGTATATATATACTTATATTTCATGTAACGTATAGTTATTCATAAGATTTATATAATTACGTACTAATCTATTGATTCCACTAGTAATCCATCAATTTAGTACATTAATTATGTCGTTGATGGTCTAATTTTTATAATACTGATTAGATCGATGTACCTTAGTTGAGTTTGTTTATTTAAACGTTCTGTTTATCAGTTTTTTTTTCTCTTTTGATAAGCTTCTGTTTATCATTTTATTATTATTAGTGGATTAGTTGTTGATTAAAATTCTATAATATACGATCTTGTACCATTTTATCTCCACAGCTTTCAATAATGGAACTTCTTGGAGTTTAACACCTAATCTCAATGATGAGAGGTCTTTCCGGTTTCCCTCACTCTGTTACTCTATCTCAACAAGCATAATTAAATTAATTCATTTAACATTTTTAAATATCAATTCTTTTAGAATCTATTATAGATGTTATGAATAATGAACTGATATTTTGGTAGTTGTTTCTTAGGCTAATTAGGTGTATGCGCGCACCATGTACACAATTGACCAACCCATCATATTGTAATTAACCAAAATAAATGTAACCATTAATGAACTCTTTTATGCATATTTAATCCTCCCAGAGGAAAGGGAGCAATCATTTTATCAATAATGTCAAATGATTTGGAACCCGGGTATTTGTATACACCCCCACAATATAAAGTTTCATGGTAGCTTCCGATAATACAGGTTAGGTATAGTGATCATCCCAAAATAATAGAATTTTGTTATATCATTAAACCTCTTTTAAATAATTTTTCTCGTACTTTATGAAGTATTTATTGAATAATAAGCAAATACATTATTCAATATCTTGAAAACAACATAAAATGTATTCATACTTTATATATATATATATATATATATATATATATATATATATATATTCAGAATTGGAAAGTAGGTGGGCAGTAGAAGAAGACAATCTGGATTTTTTCCCCTCCTTTCTTTTTCTTTCTCTCTATCAACTTTAAATCCGTGGGAAAAGGATTGATCACATATGTTTGTGCGGTTGATCTGCGTCTGCTTTTAGTAAGATGTCGCGTTCTGAACAAGATATGGAAAAAAATTATGAAGGAGTTTGTTCCAAATGTCTCACAATATTGAATTGAAGTTTCGAAGTGGGGATAAACTCGATCGAAAAGAAAAAAAGAAAGAAAAAAAACGGTAGGCGGAGGAAAATGCAAGATTAATAATTAAGATTTAAGAAGCACTAGCCAAACGTGAAACCAGAGAATGGGGCCACACAAAGAGAATAATATGCAAAGAAAAGTGACTCATGCGTCTCAAGATAAGCATTCTAGGGCATTACGCAAATGAATGAGCCAACAACAATCTCATTCTTAAAAGCTGCCTATGATTGTGTTGAGATGTAGATAACCTTCATGCCATGCACCAACAAAAATGTAAACATGGTTAGGTGTGGATTTTCCCGTGCTTAATAATCTTACAAGCAGAGATAAGGGTGATGTAACAAACCAGTTTGTTTTGGAAGACTTTAAAACTCTTAAAAACCCTCCCTTACCGTCTATGTCATCTATCAAACCCGTCTTCTTCTAATGCTTTATCTGTTTCTATAATTCACGTACGTCAATGAAATGAAATATCGTTGTTCTTTTACATATGGGCATGGGGATGCCACTTAGGCCTAAGATATAAATACATGATTACATTTTTTTTTTGCTTTTTAATGTTTTCTAGTGGCTAACCTCAACTCTGTGCCAATCATTGCCTCGTAATGTTGTCCTAGATATATATGATTTTGGTAATTGATTTGATTTTTAAAGGACTAGCGCTATACCATGTGGCATGCATAAACTTTGGGTCGTGCCTAGCTTACCTCATGCTTTAATTCGACCATATCTTACTATTGTTCCTACTATTTTTTGTCTTTTGCAGTACACAGTTACCGTGACAGGAGATTTGTGGGTTCTGTTCAACTCATTTTGACACATTAACGATCAAAGATTTATGTTCCTAAAAGTAATTTGTTAGTTCACAATAAGTGAACCAATGACATGTGCTACCTACCTTTTTAGTCTTTTTTTTTTTTCTCTGTCTGAGTAGTTCGTATATATTTTTTTATTAAAGATAATTTTATTTAAATCAAATAATATTATTATGGACAACAATTTTTTTTTCTAAATATTTAACATAGTTACATAATCAGGATTTTAACCTGAAATATCTGATTAAGTTAAAACAATCTTACATCAATTGATCAACATGTTTGATGTTACCTCCTTAGTCTCAAGTCAGGTGCTCACATTTATTTAATCATGTGTAAAGTTAAAAATAAAAAACAAAGAGGTAAAGGTGTCTTAATAAATTTGATATACTTTAAGTTGAAAGTGAGCGCATCGTTATTTTTATCATTATTTTGTCACTCTAGAGGAACTTAATCCTTAACAAATCTAATGAAACCTTGTTAATTTCGGAATATCAGATATCCTCGAGATGCACATGTCCTATCGTATCAAGCAAGATATTAATTGTAGATTTGAATAGAACGCACTAATGTGGATGTTTAGCGATTATTGAATGATTAGATTTTATTTAGTTTAGTACAAAAATATCAATACCGAACATGAAAAAGAATCCTCAAACGACAATTTGGTCTCAAGCATATCGCTAATTAATGAATTTGTTTCTACTATATACAGCTTGCGCGCAGAGACACTAGCATTCGTTTTTGCTATCACATCCCTGACCAAAATTTGTTGCAAACAAACAGCGTACTAAGTATAATACAGTTGTCAATTTGTCGTGCAATACAATGGTTCAATATGAATGCCAAGACTTTGGACTTCTGGTCTAAAGGTGGAAATGAATTCAAGTTTTATTTCCTACGGCAAAGACTTTGGGACTTTTAGTCTTAGTAGCACAGCATGTATACCCCTTGTAACTACAATCAATTCAAGTTTTAACAAACTTGACATGTGCAATTAATAAAATATAATAAATTCATTAAATAAAACGGAAAATTAACAAAAATAATAATGTCTACTTTAACTGTGATTATCGAAGAATTGGAATTGGTTAGTGAAAGAAAATCATAATTGCTGTTGACATTTTCATAAAATTAAAGTTTATTACTCTTTCAAAATATATGCAGTTTAAAGCAATGGACAACATTGAGATTCAAATTTAAGAAAATGTGACTGCATCTTACTATTACTCTTCATTATAATATTCAAAGTATTATTACTCTATTTTTTCTCTCCTTTTAAAAATACTTAAAGATAAAGCCAATAAAAAAAACATAAGAAATCATGTTTTCTTGATGGTTTTTATAGCAATAAACAATCTTAAACGAAAACAAGTTTTTTTTAAGAGAGCAATAAACAAATTGAAACGAAAATAAGTCTTCTAAAGCAATTGATATTTTAAGATGAAATAATACCAACCAAATTGAACTCGAGATAACTATTCTAAATCTTTGTGAAAGGTTGAATTTATTATTTCATCGTTGCAGCTCATGAAAAAAATAAACTAAAGAAAGTGGAGGGTTTCCTCAAACAAGGAATTATGTCAATTATTCAATTAAATGATCAACATATCTCCTTTTCTTCTTAAGAAACAAGTGAGCTATTTATTTATTTTCTACAAAATTATATTCAATTTTATGTGATAATTCCGTCGATATCTCTTTATTAATTGGGAGTAGAGTCTGCACAAATCAGATTTTAAAATACCCACCAAACCGTGACTTAAAAGTTCCTCCAATTTAATTTTCAGACAGAATTTAAAAATATTAATACATACAATATAAAACAGCTTTTTACTAGTAAAATTTGGTGCAGATGCGTTAACACCCAAAACACATTCCCTTTCATGGGTATTACTTAACGTACCTCATTATTTGCTTTGATCCACCCACAAGATAATGAGGTACTTTAAATAATTATCCTCCGTTGGGGTTTCACTTTTTTTATAGCCCACTCCCTAAGTGTATGTTTCCTTTATGGGCTTATTTTGTAGGGATTAAAGTCCCGCGTAGAACTTCCCTGTAACGGCTTTGACATCTATCTTATAAAAAAAGTCACATTTATACCCGACTTTCCGTCAAATTTATATTCCTTCATTTCAACTGGCACTAATTAATCAACATTATCTTTCATATGTTCAAATTTAAAGAAATAAAAACTTCATTGGAATACAACTATCACCAATTTATCGATCAAAACATTTTACCAAAAATTATAAATTCCCAAAGTTTCTCCTTTGAAACACCGGTCACATACTCTTAACATCCTTCAAATTTCCAGCTCTTGAATCTTTCAAATCATTTCATATCCCATTTGTTTTCGAAACCCTCAATTATTTAAGGGGAAAAAAGCATGGAGTTGCGGGTTTTATATATAGTGAACTAAGAAGGCTTTATTGTAATAAAAAAATTGATTTAATTCAAAAATAATATTAAAAGATCGTAATCACACACCAACCATAATAGAGGTAATAAAAATGCAATTAAAATAAATTATACAATGTAATCCCAAAGCTACTGTGAAATAACTCCCTGACTAGAATGTTAAAGCAATAAAGACATGTTATATCTATTGCAGTATTGCCGCATCCAATTTTCTGAATGACAAAAAAAAGGTAACGGCCATTTTCACAAATGCAAATAAAGTAAAATAAATAAAGATAACCAACTATTAAAACACTCAACTCAATTTTCGAAATTGGTCCATACTCGAGACTCCAAACAGCTGTTAAAACATACGTCTTATCTTGATAAACTTGGCTAAATTCCACTCATAATGTGGGTAAATGCAAAGCATTCAAGTATAATAAGTAACACGTTTTGACCAAAAAGGTTAAGTACATATGCTAGCAAAACCTATAGTCATCTTAAAATAGAATACATCTGTTGTTTTTTTCCTACGTCCCTTTCCCCCCTACGTGAACCAATCAATAATAATAGTAATAATAATACTAATAATTGATCATTCCAATCCAGTGTCCCTGAATAATAGCAAAAGATTGAATAACTTTTCCCTAACCAGCAAAACTCAAGGAAATCTCAGATAGCATGCCGTTGTATATTTGTTTGAAATGTCTGATGAAAAATATATCAAGTTGTCTAGCTAAGTTTTGCCCAATCATGATATGGAAACTCATACGTCCACCAGGTCCAGAGTAACGAATACAATGTAGCCATAGATCTTCTTCATCACCATCATATCTGCAATTATAGAATCCCGAGAGAAGCAAATTTAGTGGTCAAGCTATCCGAGATTTAAAACCACAAGGGTAGTTACTAGGCAGGAAAGAACCCTCAGAATTACATGTTTCAAAAGTCACCGAAACAGAAGTATAACATGTACTTTAACTAATATGTCTCGTAATGGTCAATGTCTTTGCACCAAACAGCAATGGCATATGTAATAATGAAATGCTTGACTACAAGAAGATCTACCCTCAAAACAAAATTATTAGGATGCCCATTCTACTTTTAGAGTTTAAACAGATGCACATTGAGTACGAGGAAATCCACTCTTAACTTTCTTCAAGTCACCCGACCCATGCATCTGTCTCTTTACAATTACAATACAAACAAGCAGCAAATATTGGTTTCCAAGATAATGGGTTTCTTACCCATTGGCTGCCAAATTTGGACAATTTGTACACATGGGATCAATGCTAAAATCTCCATTGGAATTTTCTTCGCATTCAATGGGCACCATTTAATTAAAATTTGATGTCAGAGAAACATCAGAAATGCGAGCTGATCTATCAGCACTCAACCCTTTAACAGATCGATCAACAGTTTGTTCTGATATGTACAGCATGTCGTTGGCTATTGGGTGCCCTGAATACTGTAAATGAACGGGTATCTACAGATTAAACAAAAACAATCATAGATTTGTCTATACAGTGACAGCATGGCGAGCAAGTGACCTACTTTAAAATGTGTTGTCACTGACTGTTGTGACACATCACTTCCATGCTAGCATATTTCAGTGAATAGACAACATGGTATTAATATCTAATGCAAGATCTCAGCCTCAAAAAACAACACATTGAAGATGGGTTGATAATAGGATATTTTTTGTGCAGGGAGTGAGGCTTACACAAGATAGCAATGTTTAAACCAAATATCAGACATATAAGTAGCATGCTATAAAGATCAAAAGAATCGTCTTCATCAAACGAAAGAAAAAATATAAAAATAGAAAGCATATTCAAATATGCAGCTGAATTTTTGAATAACAAGAAACAATCAATCCCAAACAAATAACATTTTCCTTACCAGATGAGTACGGCCAGTGATTGGTTCACATAAAACAATACTTTGAGTTCCATTAGTACTAATCCGAGTAAATTTTGTGGAGGCAGCCTTCCCCTTTTTAGAGTCTCTCACCTTCATTAACAAAGATATATTCATTCAGATATATCTCGCGTGATACTTCTGTTCTTTTCACTTATCAAGAACAAATGTATCAACATCATTTTTCTTCCTACAATGTCGACTTGTTTTGGCTGTCATATGGCTCTCAAAGTTTTACACATTGGGTCATTTAGCAAAGACAAAGGAACTCAGGTGCTGGTTCTATTTATGTCTTTATGTTAACCTTGTTAAGTTGGAATATATAATTGCCTTGAACTTTAATTCTGTAACCTATTGCTCTGATTCCGAGATATATATTTTGAACTGTGAATGCAATGTTGTGCATAAAGAAACTAGTGTACCCCAGTGCCAAAAGACAGGAACTCTCACTATGTAGAGTTATGGGGGAGAGCTACTGTACAAAGCCTTCCCCTTGCAACTGTAAAAAGGCTGCTTCCAGATTTGAACTCATGACCAACCAATCACCAAGGTACAACTTTACCGTTGTGTCAGGGCTCACCCTCAAAAGGTATGTGAAACTCTTGCCAATGATATTAAAAGGCATCAGACAATTTATTTCACCTGAACTTTAGTTATGCCATATTTAAAGTTGAATGGCTGATTTTTCCAAACGTTTCTTAACACGAGTTAAATGAGCACAAGTGTTGACTGATTCCATGGCTGATTTTATGGCTTAAAAATGTACTTAAGAACTTGAAGGAAGGCTTCTATATCAGTCCTAAATAGTTGTTAATCAACTGGATGAAGGTTATAGAGAGAAAAATTATAGGACCTATTTTGTTTGTGCTTTTTCTAAGAAAAAAAGAATTACAAAAATACGTTCAAAATTTTTTATAACAATAGACTATATTTCAAAAAAGAAATGCAAAATCATCCAAAAAAAAAGTTGCTCAAGTATTTTTCTCAAGCTAGAAAAAGTAGCTTCTAAAAAATAGCTACATCATAAAAATGTTTTTCCTTCAATGCACTAATATTATAAGTTATAACTATAAATATAGCACTTTGTTCCTGCTTTTGAGAATTTGCAAAGGAAATGGTCAAGACAAGGTTTCATCATTTTTCATTTGCAAATTCTTGAATATACGAAACAGGTTGACAATAAAGTGACATTTTTATGATTATTAGTGAAAACATATTAACTGAAAATGAAAACAAAAAACAAACTAAATGCACCCAAGACCTCAATAACAATAGGAACTAAAGGCCTCACCTCTGCTGTGCTCCTTCCTTCTTGTGCATTATAGTCTATATTGGCATCAAAACAATTACCTAAAAAGTAAAAACTTGGTCAAATGAGAAAAGTATCACAATGTTAACTGACAGAATTGCACTGTTAATAGCTAAAATCAACATATTATGCAAATGAAAGTTCACTAAAATACAAATAAAATAAAATAAAATAAAATAAATAAATAAAATTACTAGACATTGCAGACTGAAGTTTTAGTTAACCATGGCCTGTTTGGAATTGGTTGTTGCTTCTTGTTTTCAGATTTAGAAAAATAACTTACAATTAACATCAACTTCTTTAACTCAAACCAAGTATGTTTCATACTTTTCAAAAATATTTCCAGCACAGCCGATCCCATTGTGTCAATATTGGAATTAGCACTTTCAAGCAATGGTAATCTTATAATGAACACCAATACTGCACCGCTTTTCCCAATTTCACAATAAACAACTTTGCTTGCCAAAACCATTGCTTCTTCATATGCTACACTGCATGTTACCTGCATCTACTTACTTAGTTGCACCCCTTATCTAAAACTGACACCTAAGTGACCAAAGCTTCCAATAAGTGGGTAATTTATGCATCTCAAACAGAGCTAATCTATTTAGACCCATGGCTTGACACATCCCATATGTGATCAGTTGCTTTCTCCAAGAAACAGATCTACTCAGAAGATCAACTGCTTACTCAGTTTTGTCAATATGACGGTTATTTATTAATGTAGGGCGTTCTATGTGCAATAGTACATAACAGGATTTCTCAACACATTCACAAAGTAACAACTTACTCCAAGTAAACAGGGGAGAAACTTGGTATCATGTCACTCCATGGTTTCTACCATTTGAGATGTTTTAAGCATTTATGGGTGAAGCTGATCAAGTTGTTCTAAATTGATTGCAAACTAATATTCCCAACTCATTTTATTTCTCTTTTTAAAATTGTTGTGAAAATACTTGGATCCCGTTAAATTATATAGTTTTTGCTTCCTTGAAAATTGTCCTTGAATTGTAATTTGCAAAACTATGTTGGAAACCCAAAAGGCAGGAATATAAACCAACATGCCCACAATATCTTAAAATCAAATGAAGTACAGTTTACAAAAATGTGCAAATTTTTGTTAATCACTTATGTAGATAAGCTAAATTCTAGCTTTTAATTACTTTTCCTTTAGTTTGTTATTATGAATCTACCATTCCAAATACCGAACTGACAAGAAAAAGCTCACTTCACATTATGTTCTTCAAATGTCAATGTAACCCTTAAGGATGCCCAAGAAAAGATAGTCAATAAATAACCTTAATGATACCATACTATAAAAAGGACAACCCAGTGCACAATGCTCCGACTTGGTGGAGTTTGGGAAGAATCGATATATGTTAGCGTTATCCCCACCTACAGAGAGACTGTTTTCAGGAGTTGAATCTGTGACCTCCAGGTAAGAAGATAGCAAGCTTATGGTTGCACCAAGGTTCAACCTCTAATAATACCAAACTATGTTAACCAAAAGAAGAAGAAAATTAATGATTTGATATGGTTAATCATATATGAAACAATTGCAGGGATTTTCCTCAGTATACTCCCTCAGTCCCATTTTATTGACATTTTAGCAAAAAAAAAAAAAAATGTTCCATTTGAAAATCATTTTACAATATCAATGAAGCATTAAATACTTTTTTCTTATTATATCCTTAACCATTTATTATGGAGTGAGAAAATAAATATATATATATATATATACATGAGAGAGAATCAAATTAATATGAAAGACGAGGGGTATATTAGGAAATAGCATAATAATTTTTATGAAATCTAAAATATTAATAGCATTTCTTGATTCATGTGCAGAAACCTTAAACGTCAAACAAAATGGGATGAAGAGAGCAATAAATATCAAGTATAGGTATGTATAACATATCTTATCCAGACCATATAAAAGATACCTCATCCTCAGGAAATTCTCCAGCTACTTTTGCTATATACTGTTTGTGGACTAAGCCGGCTTCTATCTGTAACAATCAAACCTAGTTATAATGTATAAAAAAAATCTATAAATAGATATAGTCATATAGTCATTGTACATCAAACAAAATAAATTCTGCCTGTGTTATAAGCATGGCAAGATATTGATAGCATGGAACAAGAAATTGAACTTAACTGCCAAAAGAAGGCAAACAGATTATCTTTAATAAATTCATAGTAATGAGTAAATAATATTGTATGGTACCAACTGAATATATACCTCATTTTTATTTTTTTGTGAAACTTTTCAGTCACAATATTATAATTGAACAAACAAACAATGGAACCTCCTTTATTTAGTTAGAAAAATTGCTTTTATTAAAAAAAATTATATTTAAGATGTCAATGAGCTAGACAGCTCAAAGGCTTAAGCAAAATGAACAAAGTTGCTCATTAGATATGTCATTTAAATTTTAAAATCAAACAGATTCACCTTTATTTAATATTAAAGACTAAATATTGTAAGAGAAGAAATAAGTGAAGAGCAAAAGGAATGTCCCTCCCTAAACTCACCTGTTGCCTAAAAATGTCAGCTTTTGCAGCATTTCTGGCCAAAATAAGAAGTCCTGAGACAACGCAATCCTGCCGGTGAACAGCTGAGACAATCATGTCAAGGTAAAAATGCATATACAAAATGGAAAAACTTTGAGAGATAAAGGACAAATGCAAGTATAAAATGGGTAGCCTGTAAGACTGAGATAAGGGTATAAAAATATTAAGGGCAAGAAAGAAGCTATATTTTATGTTAATTGGAAATTGTAAAACTTTATCAGTATATGACATTTATATTATGATGATTATAAAATGTATTTCCAAGAGGCATTTTTGGATACGTAATAGAGGCGCCAGCCCATGCTCAGCTTGAAGAATGCTAACAACAGTGTTCTTACAATATTGAACACATGGGTGCACCTACTAAAATTCACAGCTTAGCATATATGAAATTTAGAGGAAATTATCATTAATAAGTATATCACCATTAGTTAGGTATCTAATAGAAAATTCACTTAAAATTAAGGACTTCTTTTTGTAGAACTGAAGGAAATAATTTAAATGACATAAAAGCATCAGAGGTTAATATCATTGAGTTTAATAAACAAACCATTAGAATTATGATTATAGTCTTCTACTTCGACAGATGCTACATTAATTAAAAACCCAATCCAAAATTATATTCATAGAAGGTCCAGACAAGAATTTATATTGCTCATACAAATTCAGAAGAAAGCATAATATGAATAGCAAATATAGTTCACAGTTCACCTCCTGTCAAAAATAAAAGTTATGAAACAGCTAGAAATGACGATGAGGATGAGTTGTAAGAAATCTAATATAAAACCATTTGTGTCTTCACCTAATACGCTTTTAGGTTAGTTGGTATGTGATGTGGTATCAAAGCAATATCATCCCTATGACCTATTCTGTCAGGCTCTTCATTAACCACTTAACATTACAGCTTTCTAACATAGGTACTTCAATAATCCACTTGTTAATGCATACTTACAGGGACAGATGCCGGCTTACAAACAGTTAGCACATCCGGATCTTTTTGAAGAACAGGAACCTCACAAGCCATCACAGGTGGTTCATGCCTGAAACCTCAGTGGTATCAGTTGCAAGGTTTATCAAATCCTTAAAAAGGAAGCATGGAGTTTAGAAGCAAACCTGTGAACGAAATGGCTTATCCTTTGAGATGATTTAACTACCGGTACCATCTCACCATCCACTTGAATCCTTCCACATTTCACTGCACTAATGTTAAACACAAACCATCAATTAACTAAACTCTGGGGCAAAATCAAGTTCACTGAGCTCAACTCAACCAGAGGTGTAAGTCAGTGAAGGCATTTCTTTAAAAAAATGTTAAAACCATCTATTGCAAATAATAGCAAGAATAATAATAACCATCACAGGACATACTCTAGTCCCCATCCTTTTCTTATAGGTAGGGTACCCGCCATGCATTTAACTGGTTGGTGATAATATTCAATAACTTATTGATGACTCACGAAGGGTACCACACCCATCTAGGAACCATAGCAATTAGCAACTTTCACTACATTAATATGACTTTTTTTTCAGTATAAATCGGGGCTAAAAAGCCCAAAGGAACAGAAAAACTACACTGAAACTAAATGTGGAGACGCAGCTCCAACAGTGTCAAAAAGGAGCAACTGGGCCAAAAAAGAAGGCACCTGCTCAAACATCAAAAAATCCTCCTCCATCTGACAAGCATGATTTGCTAAGGCATTAGCACACTTGTTAGCCTCTCTATACGAATGCTTGATGATCACTCTCAAATCAACATTGAGCAACCAACAAATTGCTGATATAAAACTCAAACCAGTAGAACAACCATTCTTGTTTCCCATAATACTCGAAACCACAGCTTTTGAGCCCAACTTAATGTGACTTTTTGTTGAGTGTTGATAGTATGAACTAAGAAAGGTTCTATTCTGATTATGGATTGAATTTCATTCAATTAATGAAACAGAGAATGAATACTTCAGGCTTCTAAGACTTCTCTTAATCACTTAAAATGACCGAAACTTACAATTAGACAAACAATCCAACATGAATGAATAGGCATGATTCTTACATAATACTCATAAGGTTGACCTTTGAATTCCTCAGCAAATAAATCGACGATTGTTTTCCCTGCCCACCGGTTTTTGACCTGCCACAACAAATTCACCATTTCTAGGGTTTAATCAAGGTTTTTACATAACATGTAAACGACGTCGTTTCTTTTTTATTGTGAACGTGTTTGCATGCTGTGTCGTTTTAAGTTGGTGGATATGACACCCAAACCCGTATGTGGGTCGATTTGAGAGTAAAGTGATACATATAGTCACAATTTGAGTAACTAACACTTCACTAATCACTTGTTAATGCATACTTTCAACCCTAACATACTTTTCATGTTGTGCCTGTGCCTTTTTAACTCAACTTTTATATTAATTAAAAATAATAACTTGTGAAATTATAGTAAAATTTAAGCTAAAAAATAATTTTAATTTTTTAAATTTTTCAATTTTATTCGGATTGGTCTTCCAGATACATGGCGATTGTGCCATATCCTATAAGTATTAATAAAAATAGATGGATAAGGTAATTACTCGTTCATATAGTACCTAAATCACCCCATACACATTACTATATATATATATATATATATATATATATATATATATATATAATTTAGTAAAAAATATTATATATTTTATTAATTATTTACTTTATTACTAAAACAATGTATTGATTGTTGAAGTTTATGGAGTCTTCTGTCTAAATGCCACACTTGTGGACAAATTTTGTCCAAATGCCACAGCATAAAAATAAATTGCCATAATGCCACGGGTTGAAAATCGCTATTCACTTATGCGAACTTAGGCTGCTGAAATGGCTGCTTTTTTGCCACGTGTCGAGCTTGGGTTGGGCACTAAATTTGTTGAGGCATCCTGCGAATTAAGTGT
>PYAF01003521.1:24597-41787 GCA_007407185.1 Glycine tomentella | reverse complement strand
ACCATCGTTTCTTCTTTTGAGCGTTTTTATGTACGCCATGTCCACATCGGTTATTGATGGCAACCCGATGTGCTTAACGTTTGTTAACATCGGTTGGAAGAACCGATGTTAAATTCTCAACTTTCAACGTCGGCTGATTCAACATCGGCCAATAACCGATGTTAAATGTCTCAAATAACCGATGTTGAAAGCTGCTTTTGTAGTAGTGGTAAGGGGAATTTATTACCTGGTTATAGTTTTGATACCATAGTTGGGGGCCAGGGAGTCCAACTATGAAGATAACTACCTGTTCTTGTTGTGTGCTGGTTTTCAAGAAAAACTATGTTTTTAACTAATGGGATGCAATGTATTTATGATTGATATGTGTTTCTTCCTGTGTGTGCTTGTTTTCAAGAAAAACTATTTTTAACTAATGGGATGCAATGAATTGGCTTGTTGATGGATTAAACCGAGGATTATATTATTATTGTGATGATTGGATTTTTGGGAAAAGTCTTAATTACAAAGGAGACTCTGCCCAAAATTTTATAATGAGTTATGCTATTTAATTCTTTACTAAATTTTTAAAGGGCATAAGAGTGTGTTTTATATATTGTAGTCCTCCTCTTTAGTTTATAATTTTCCTAAAAATATCAATCTTGTATATGATGAATTGTGAATGTATGAAATTTGGATTGTCTGAAGACCTAGGGAATGTGAGTCTCAGGCATATGTATTATGTATAGATGCGAAATGTGATTGCTTGTGATGTCGATGATTATATTGAAATTGAGATGCCATTGATGTAATTGATGATGATCAAATGAGATAATGTTGATGTGGTTGATGATGTTGAAATGAGATAATATTGATGCATGATGATGATATTGAGATGATATCATGTTGAGGTTGATAATGACATTGATGAGAGATAATGTTGATGTGAACAATGTCATTGTGTGTGGATATACATGGATACCCATGGGGGAGGTGTATGACGGGTTACCCTTGCGAGAAAGGATTTGTTCCTCGTCAGGTCATACATTGATGGTGCCCATGGTTGTAGGCTGTGTATGTATATGTGGGATGCAATGACCGGTTGGTTACCCTAGCGACGGTCAGTGCATCGGTGAGCCCACATTGGTGTGTTACGTATGTACATGGGGGGGGTGCATGACGGGTTACCCTTGCGAGGAAGGATTTGTTCCTAGCCGGGTCATGCATTGATGATGCCCATGTTTCATACTTCATTTGTATGTGTGGAGAATGAAGGCACACGTGTGTGTACCTATGGGTTTTAGTGGGCTGAGAACGCAGGTACTAAGGGATCATCAGGTTTGGAATTACCTAGCGACGCTGGCTGATCATCGGGTGGGGGAATGGCTAGTGCACAACAGGGTGGCCCTGATAAGCGGTGAATCATTTTTCCTGTGAAAGGCTATTTCCAGGATATGGTACCACATTGCATGCTGATAGATGAGTCAGGTGCATGGGTCATTCTATGCATGATTGTTTGAGTTGTGAAATGCATTGGATGATTGGTTTGTTGAGTGTGTATTGGAATCATGGATTTTTGTTAATAATTGTGGTGGGTAATGTTGTTTTCTTCCCAATTGTTGCTATATGATGTTTGTTGGTTTTATATAATAAACTCACCTTTGATTTTGTTGTATCGTGTGGTTGGTACCTGTGATGATCGCGAACTTTCGTTCTTGTGAGCAGATGAGTAGCAGTAGGTGACCTTGGAGAGAGATCTTCTTTTTATTGGAGCCTAAGCTGACGTGATGACATTGACTCTTTTTGGAAAGAGTTGTGTTTTGTTAATTAACTCTTTCATAGTTAGTCCCTTAATCCTTTTTGTAGACATGTATATTTTGAATTGTAATTACATGTAAAACTAAATTAAGTTCTAAACAGGTGAATGATGAGTACTGATATAGTATATGTATACATATGTATTCAATTGTTGTAGTTGTATCATGTGTACGATGATTGTATTATTGAGAAAAACTTACTACCGTTTTCATAATCAGATTAATGGAGTTTTCATTAAAATTTGAAATTTACATGACTAGAGTTTGTGATGCCGTAGCGACGAGGCGAGTCGTTACATGTATGACCTTTCTTCATGCAGTAATTGCAAGTTACAGATTTTGATGCCCTTCCAAAATGAGTCAATTGTTGATACTTAGTTTTTGAAAAGTCTATTTGATTCTTCTATTTTGGTGGTACAAACTTGATTTTTCCAAAAGGTTTTGCTCTATGATTGTAACCCAAACCAGAAGTATCTCCAGCATACTTTTGTACACTTAACATTTGATTTAAACTACATTTTCCTCTATAAAGCCTTTTCAAAAGATCAACCAAATAAGAATTTTCAGAAAGTAATAATATATATTTTTCACCTTGACACCTTTTGAAATCATCAAATTCCTTTTGTAAAGCTTTGCATTTATCTATATCTGATGAAGAAGATGCACATATACACCCATTAGCTTTGTGGCTTGAAACAAGTTTTTCATTTGCTTCCTTCAAGTTACAAAGTTCATCTTGCATTTCTACAAGTTTGGTAACATGCCATTGTTGCGTACTCGGCAAGTGCATCGGTCGCTCAAGTAATAAAGTGATAAGAGAGTTATTGTCCCACAAGGATTATTTGACCAATTAAATCATAAATTAAATCGATAAGTTGGATGACAAATAAATAACGAATAAGGTTGTTGTTGTGTGTATGTGTAGAATAGGCTACATTAAAATCTAAATATAAACATGAATGTATGGACAAACTATGGAGGAGAATAATGATATAAGTGGTTAAGTAGCTAGGGCAATTTACCCAACATGCATCCTCAACAATAATAGCTAAGCCCTACTCCCGTAGTGTTCTTAACCCTTTAACCTTCTTTAATACCCTAATCCCTTAGTGATATTGGTTAGGTCAAGCATTAAATGATACATTAAATGGTTGCAAACATACACTCCTATCCCTAGTTAATGTAAAGCTTGTCACTTTACCCAAGTTCAAGCTTAGAGCCCAATATCCCTATTGTAAACCCCAGCTCTTAATACCTAACTAGAGTGATCAGTTCCAGAGAGATAGAAACATGCATTCAACAAGATAAAGTGAAATAACTTGATATTAATGAAAGATAGCATCCAATACAATCCCAAAAGAAGTTACATTCAGTGCTTAGCCCTAACTACAATAAAGAACTAGCCAAGCCTCATAATGGGTGGCTGTGTTACAAAACAAAATGGCATACCTAGCTGAAGCAAGGAAGAAGAAGATGGAGAAGCAACCCCACTTGGCCTTCAACTCCCTAAAACCCCTAACTAAGGCACCCAAGCTTCTAAAACCCTATTTTTGTGTTTTTCTCCCTCCAAAATCGTGCATTCAATGCTGAAGGTTAAGGCATTTATAGTGGAGCCTGTGAAGTCTCTGTTTTTCCCTTGAAATGCCGCTTCTGTCGACCTGTGGCACCTTAGGCGCGAGTCTGGCGCTCCAAGCGCCAGCTTCCGTAAAGTATGGCGCTCTTGGCACGAACACAGTGCTCTTGGCGCTGGCTGGCAGAGGGTCTGGCGCCCCAGGCGCGGATACTGGCGCTGATGGCGTGGACTTCCAGGAAGCATGGCGCCCTAGGCGCCAATATGGCGCTCAAAGCGCCATATTCCAGAACGGGTGGTGCTCCAGACGCGGCCTTGGCGCTGACGGCGCCGACCTCCAGTGCTCTTGGCACCCTTGGCGCCACTTCTGGCGCTGATGGCACCAGAGTTTTCTCCAAACTTGGCTCTTTTTCTTCTAATTTTTGCTTGATCTTTGCAACTTTGGTTGATTTCCTGTCAACGCATCACATGAGCTCAAATCATGACTAAACAAGGGCAATAATTCATGCTTAATGCTCAGTTCTTGGTCTAAAAAGCTTGGAAAACCTTATATGCTAGACGCACATCAACCATCTAAGGTTACCTTCAGCCTATTGTTGGATTTTGCAAGTTCTTGAGCCTCTTCATGCATATTATGGAAAGCATCAATAAGCCTATCAAGTTCAGAGTTTACTTTTGATCCAGCACTTGAGAATTCTTCATCTTCACTAATTGTGGAAGTGAAGTATACATTTTCTTCCTCATTCTGTCTTGATGATTTAGAGGTTGTTGAGGCATTGTCTTCCCATTCATTGCAGGCTTTCTTTGGCTTTCCTTCTCTCTTTGTCTTCTTTTCATCTAATTGCTTATTTAAGAATATAGGACAATCAGATTTAATGTGGCCTGGCATACCACCTTAAAAGCATGTGCAGTTTTTGTTGTTGTTGTTCTTGTCTTTTCTTTTGTTGAACTTAGTGAACTTCTTGTTCTTTTTGTTCTTCATGAACTTGCTAATTCTCTTGACTATTAGGTTCAAGCATTCATCACTTTCATCTTCACTTGAGTCTTCTTCTTTTTCAAAATTAGATGATGCAGCTTTCAGGGCTATGCTTTTTTGTTTCTTATCTGCATCTTCTGCATTTGTTAGTTGTGACATTTCTAATTCATACTCAAGAAGCTTACCAAAAAGTGAAGCCATTGACATCTTGAAAAGATCTTTTGATTCCTTTATTGTTGTCACCTTAGGTTGCCATGGTCTTGTAAGACATTTCAGGATTTTGATTTTCAACTCTTTAGCATCAAATATCTTCCCAAGACCAAGAAGCTGATTTACAATGGAGTGAATCTTGTTTGGAGCTGAGATATGCTTTTTATGGTGTTCATCTTGAACATTTCGTACTCATGAATAAGGCATGATTCCTTGATCTTCTAACTTCATCAGTCCCTTCATGAGTGACTTCCAACATCTTCCACATTTCCTTTGCGCTTTTACACCTAACAGTTCTAAAGAATTCTTCAAAAAAAAGTGCAGAAGTAATCATGTTCTTAGCTTTAAAATCATCCTACTCTTTGGTAATCATGTTCTATTGCATTCCATGCACTGGGGTTATTTGATTGAATGAAAATCTACATTCTATTTTTTAAAAAACTGAAATGCTCTCCTTCAAACATCGGAGGACAATTGAGGGAGGCACCCTCCTTGAAGGTAATTTGTGTGGTATTCATTTTCTTTAAAAAGATAGTGATCTTGAATAACACTCAAGAACCAACTCTGATACCAATTAAAAACAATATGAACACACACAATTAACCAAGACGAAGGTGAATTGGTTAAAACTTGACCTTTTAAAAATCTTGTAAGAATCAAAGTTATAAGATTGTATCACAATTAAAATCAATAATGCTTCAATCAATCAAACCACTCAGCTCAAGAAAACAATTACATAAACTTCTACTTGTTGAGTAATAAAGATTTCACCAAATATTCTTAAATTAAGATAACAAGAAGAGAATAAAGAAAGTAATCAACTCAAGAACTTATACTAGTTCACCCCTCAAAAGAGAAGCTACATGCAGTTTCTTCTAATCAAAACTTTGATTAGAGTTCCACTATCAACAAAATTTGTTCTTTACAAGCTTACAAAGATCACCCTTTATCAACCCTAGATAAAGAACTGAAATCTAAACACCATTTAGACTTCTAATGATCAAGACATAGAGAAACCCTTCTCTATTCTTCCCTCAAGAAAATCCTACTCTAGAAAAGCTTAAAGAGCCCTTTTGCAATAGCAACTAACAAGCTGAAATGTAAAAATGAATTACAATAAGAGTTTAAAGGAGAAATACAACCTTATGATCCAAGGAATGCAAATGCAAATGTTTACAAATCAATGATTAGGTTGAAAGAAAGCAAGTTTCAGATCAAGCTCTCCAAGAACTCCTTTGAAATCTTGTCCAAGAAGAATTCTACCAATGATGCATGAAAATCTTGAGTTGTAGGACAAGAGCTTTGTTACTCAGTGAATTTTCTCTCAGTTCAGAAGACCTTCTAAAATCAGTGAAAATATCGAATTCTAAGAATTGTGTATTTTCAAAAAGACTCAACAACAATATATAGAAAAACTGATGTAACTGAATGTAATCGATTAACTACTCTTAAGTAATCGATTAATTGTTCATTTAATCAATTAATTTGTTCTTGAGCTTTCTGGAAAAGATGTATGAACAAAGTAATCGATTAATTTGTCATGCAATTGATTAACACATAGTTTTTCCATTTCACAAAGTGCTTAGTAATCAATTACAAATAAATGGTAATCAATTAACACATGCAGCACTTGTTCTGTGTTTGTACTGAGTAATCGATTACTTAATGCTTGTAATTGATTATTCTGTTCTTCAAGGCTCGAGTAATGGATTACCAATTTGGGGTAATCAATTAAGGCAGTCAAAAATAGTTTTTCCAAACACTTGAACCATGAGTACTTGGCTTTTATGCAATCATGAAATCTTAAAGCTTTTTCAAAAACCATGTTGTTTTGTTAAATCATGAATGCAAGCCAACGAATGATGTTAATGCAAAGCTATGGATCATAGGATGAAACTATCATACATCTAAATAATACAAATGCCTTCAATTGAATGATATGTTAAAAGCAAAAACTCATCCAAGCTTCAACATACATCTTGATCCTTCTTCAAACTCCCCCCTGTATCTAACATACATAACATACAGATATGGACACCATCAATGCACTGATCGTGGATAGAGATAGGAATCCTAAGCAATTCCTTCTCCTCTCCAGGAATACTCAAAATTCGTAAACTCTTCCCCGCAGGGATATCCAACAGGTCATTGCACCCCCCATGTTTGTAATACATCCATCACTATGACATCATCAACATCAACCTAATCTCTGATCTATGTCATCATCAACATCAATATCACCTCAATCTCAATATCATCAACAATATCAATATCATTTCATTTCAATATCATCAACAATATCAACATCATCATTATAAACATCAATATCATCTCATATTAATATAATCATTAACATAATCTCATTTCAACATCATCATCAACATCACAAACCTCATTCATTTACAATCCATATTACCATGAGACTGATATTTTAGGAAATTTCTAAATTAAAGAGAAGAACTACAATATATAAAACACACTCTTATGTCCATTTAAAAATTTAACAAAGAATTAAATAGGAGAACATATTATAAAATTTTGGACAGAGTCTCCTCTGTAATTAAGACTTTTCCCAAAAATCCAATCATTATAACAACAACAACATTCACAGTTTTATCCATCAATTACAAATTCATCACATCCCATTGATAAGCGATGTCGTATCGCTTCAAAACAATTAAACTATGCTAATTCTGTAACACATGATTAACCTAAGTTGACTCAGAGACACTATCAATATGGTTCCAACTTCAATTCACTAATAAAAAATAGGGGATTTTTGTCAAACAGTTTGCATGCGATAAGTAAAAATTGCAAATAACGTATAGACTAATGCGAATTGATAAGAGGTAATAATGCGAATTGATAAGAGGTAATGTAAAACAGATTAAAGAGCATCAATCCAATTCACCAAACCAAGCAATGATAATTATCATAGTTCTCAGATAATGATTCTGTTATGAAAGTTCATTCAATTTCATTAGAAGCAGTTCAATCGAATTAACTCCTAAATTAATTGAAATCACAAACCTAATTGAAATATCATCCAACTAATTTGTGATTAAAATTTGAAATTAGGAAATGAATCCATAACCTAATTCGTTTTCAATCCTAAACACATTAATAATCATGAAAATTGAATAGAGGATTGAAGAAGAAAGTGAGCATTCACACAGAATTCGAAATACTAAACCAGAACTCAAATTCCCATTTGCTTGGATTGGATCCTTGGATTGATTGTTTGAAACCCACTCCCAAAACAATTCCAAAGCCCTTTTTCTCTCTAAAGCTAGGATAACATGGTTTTCCATCATTTTTTAGTTTTTTAATGAGCTAAACAAGAAAGAAAAGGCTAAAGGCTCAAAGAGGGTGACAATGGATATCAACACAAGGATAGGTTTATTTGGCTAGTGACTAAAAGAAAGAAGCCTAAATCATCTCAATCAAAGCATGTGCAACAAGGAATGTCAAAAGAGGCAAGGCAAAACATAGAGTAATCTAGCATAAGGGTGAAATCACACATGAAAGACCATATCCACAAAGGCTCAAAAACTCACAAGGCATAATTCTACCACACATGGTTCATCTTAAATTCTACTTCTCAAGCCTACTTATCACTTCAACAATTGCAACAATGATTCACATCAAGTATGAAACCTCTCAATCCAACCAACTTTTTAACATTTGTCACAATTTGTACAAATTAGAAGTCCTATGGAAACATGAAACAGTGCCTAAATTTGACAAAACAACAACTTAAAAACAACAAAATAACAAACAAAGATAGAAAACAAGCAGAAAAATAGATTTTAGAAATCCTCCACCCCCTCACTTGAAATGCACATTGTCCTCAATGTGAGCATGCAAAGAAATGCAAACAAAGAGACAACAAATAAAAGAAGGGAAAAGGAAACTCCCAAAGTGTCGTTCAAGGCACATCCCAAATATAATTTTCTTGATGCATGCAGATGGGAGGATTAATTCTAGGAAGATCAGCAAGTGTCCATCCAGTGGCCTTTTTGTGGCCTCTCAAAACATGCATCAACTTCTCTTCATGCTCCATTGACAGACTATTAGATATGATGATTGGAAGCTTTTGAGCATCATCTAAATATGCATACTTGAGGTGCTCAGGTAGTGACTTCAGCTCCAAGGAAGGTGGTTGAGTAGTGGAAAGTAAGGAAAGAGTAGAGGCTGAGGGAAGTGGGATAGTATGCTCAAAACCTGTATTTGTACCTGCAACACAATAAGAGTGAAGTGCAGAGGAAATCTCCGAACAAATACTACACACAACAACAGAATCATCATAGGCACAATTACAAGAACCAAGATAAAAGTTAGAAAATTCAGAAGAAAAATCAGAAAGTATATCAGGAATATATACACTGTCTACCGCAGCATTAATGATATCAAGAAAAAACAACATTCTCCTCTACAGGATCTGATTTGACACCAACAACTGTGGAATCTAGAAGTTCCTTGCCTCTCCTCAAGGTAATGGCATTCACATTCTCTGGATTAATCACTGGTTGTGCAGGAATGTTGCTAGAACCTTACTACTGCATCTGGTTGACAGTTGTAGCTAACTGTCCAATCTGAGTCTGGAGGTCTTGGATGTTAGCACTAACATTCTGTTGAAACTAAAGGTTGGTGGTACCCATCTGCTTCATCAAGTCCTCTAAAGAAGGTCTAGAAGTGGCTCTCACAGGTTGTGCAGGTGTAGGTGCAGCTTGTTGGAACTATGGTTGTTGTCTGAATAGGGAAGGTTGGCATTTGGCAGTGGTAGGCTGGAAATGTTGTTGTGGAGGTCTGAAGGATTGTTGTTGTTGTGGACCAGGACCAATAGCAAGTTGCCTCACAAGGGATGTCAACTCTGTCATTTTTTTCTCCAATCTCTAGTTATCAGCAACCATAGAAACATAATTCTCATTTGCAACCTTAGAGATTGTTACAACAGCTCTAGAGCCAAATTGTTGATAATTGGTTGCCATGTTAGAAATCAAATGCCTTGCAGCAAGAGGGGTCTTGTCCATCAGAGCGTCTCCACTAGCTGCATCTATCATACTCCTGTCCATCAACATCAAACCTTCATAAAAATACTAAATTAATAATTGCTCACTGATTTGATGATGAGGACATGTAGCACACAGCTTGTTGAATCTCTCCTAATACTCATATAATGTCTCCCCAACTTGTTGTCTTATACCATAAATCTCCTTTCGGATGGTGGCTGTTCTGGATGCTGGGAAGAATTTCTCCAGAAATCTTCTCTTCATATCCGTCCAAGTGTTGATGGTATCTAGTTGAAGGTACAACCAATCCTTGGCCACACCGTCCAGTGAAAATGGAAATGCCTTCATCTTCACATAATCCTCATGAATGTCATGTGGTCGCATGGTGGAACATACTACATGAAACTCCTTAAGATGCTTGTATGGATTTTCACCTGCAAGACCATGAAACTTTGGAAGCAAATGGATCAGTCCAGATTTTAGCTCATAACTGACCTCAGTCTCAGGATATTGAATACACCAAGGTTGGTAAACAACATCAGGTGTAGCTAACTCCTTAAGAGTTAGGTTGTTATCAACCATTATATCAAGATGTGTAGAAGTAGAAGTAAATTCAGAATCAAAGTCAGAAGACACTACACTACTGTCTAAAACTACACTATCAAAGTCATCTAACCTAAGGTTATGTCTGTTTAATCTGTGAAATGTCCTATCTATCTCAGGATCAAATGAATGTAATTCACTTGATGTGGACCTAGTCATACAAAATGCAACTCATAAAGGATAATAAACACAGAAAGCATAAAAAAACAAACCTAAAAATTTTAAACAAAATCAAAGTGTAAAAGTTCAGACTTTTTTTTTTTTACTCCCAAGCTATTAGCGTGAGACTGGCGCTATCAGCGTGGGATGTTCGAATCTATGGCGCGATTAGCGTGGATTCCACGCTATTAGTGCCAGGACTTCAACATCAGGTCCTGGATTCGAGCTGGTGGCGCGATTAGCGTGGATATCCGTGCAATTAGCACCAGGACAACAACAAAGGTCCCTACTTTCGAATATATGGCGCGATTAGCATGAATTGCCACGTTATTAGTGCTAGCTGGACATTTTGCTATGTTTTTCTGGGTTTTCCTCTGTTTTTATGGGCAAATACAAAGTTAATGCAACAACCACAAGCACATAATCATGTAACAAGCATAGTTGTGCAACAAAACGTAAAAATGCAAGAATTGAAACTACTTTTATGAACTAATTGCAATTAATTAAAGCTAGCACACAATGAACCACATCCCCGGCAACGGCGCAAGTTTTGATATTGCGTTGTCGAGACGCATCAAAAACAAATTAACTATGCTAATTTTGTAGTACATGATTAACCTAGGTCGACTCAGAGACACGATCAATATGGTTCTAGCTTTAAATCATTGGTAATAATAAGGGGGAATTTTGTCGAACAATTGGTATGCGCAAAGTAAAACATGCAAGAACACAAACTAAAATTAAAGAACAATGCAGAAATTAACAAGATTATTAAGGAGTAAAGTAAAACAAATTAGAAAGCATCAATCCAATTCACCAAACCAAGCTATTCAAATCATCATCATTCTCATAAGTTGATTTTATCATGAACATTCATTCAATATCAATAGAAGCAGTTCAATCAATTCTACTCCTAAATTAATTGAAACCATAACCCTAACTGAAATATCATTCAATTAATCTTGTGATTATCATTCAAAATTAGGACATGAATCCATAATCCTAACTCGCTTTCAATCCTAAATGCATTCATAATCATGAAAACATAATAGAAATTGAAGAAGAAGGTGAACATTCAAATAGAATTCGAAATACTAAACCGGAACTCCAATTCTTCTCTTGCTTGAGTTGGATCCTTGGATTGATTGATGATTTAGCCTTCCATGATCATCACCAAGGAAAGCCCCATGAAATGAGTGCAGTAAAATAGAAGAATAACAAGATGAAAATGAAGAAGATGAAGAACAAATGAGAGAAAATGAGGAACAAGGGTTTTGATTCTAAAAACTAAAAGAAAGAAAAATAAAAGCTGTTTTTATTGAATGAAACCTAAGGTAAAAGCTTCTTTAGTTGAGTCATAATGTCACTAATATATAGTGACTAAGTTCTGAAAATATAATGGGCCATAAACAAACCCAACAATTCTAATTATTTACTATTTACACTACTAAAAGTCCAATTCGCAGCCCAAACTTACAAGTGCAGAGGTGCTAACTTTGAATCTTAAAATGACCCCTCCAAATGACAGAATTGGCCTCGGGCTATTTCTAGGAAACTTGTAGATCTTTTCGTTATCTTTCTAGGGACTCCTAGAATGCTCCATTCGGAGTTTGGTAGTACTCTATAGTCCTATACAAGTCAGATATGTCAAGCGAGCAAAAATCCGAAAATACGCAACAATTAGCAATTAAGCCCACTTACTTGCCTAAGACAAAAACTGAATTAGAATAGGAAAATAAAGTTCCAAGAGAAGTCAAATAAGCTAAGATTGATAGACAAAAATTTAACTATAAGCACTCTATCACTTGCCCATTAGTTTGGGGATGATAAGTTGTAGCAACTCTATGCACAACCTCATACTTCTGAAGGAAAGATGCCAATGACCGGTTACAGAAATGGCTCCCCTGGTCACTGATAATGGCTCTAGGTGTAACACCCCGTGTGCAGCCAGTGTATTAACATTATTATCATATCAGAATAACGCAGCGGTTACAAATATTTAAAAGAGAATAAAGAAAAAACTTTGGAAACTGAAGCAATACCAATATACATTACATTATATAACCATATGGTGAATTCTTATACAACGCAAGGTACATTTCTCAAAACTGTACAATTTTCCATCAAAATACAAAATACAGGCATAATAAACAAAATGTGAGCCAACGTGCTCAGTCATCCATGCCTAGGGTTATTTCAACATCTATCCCGACTCAGACCTCTTGCCTTGGGACCTTTCTGCTATTTCTGAATCATTACCTACAACAAAAGCCCCAACAAGGGTGAGATAATAATCTCAATAAACTCAGGGTCCTTGGAGGTTTCCCTCCCCCTGGTTTACTTCCCAAGCATATAGATATATACATAACATGCATAATACCAAATAAGCATCACACATACAGTCAGCCTTCACGGCTCATATGAACACACGACATGCCCATCACAGCACAGGGTAACCACATATGTATCCATCATACATTGCCTGAGAGAGATCATCCACTAAAGGGCATTTTCCCTCAGGACTTTCCCCACCCAATACCTGAGAAAGATCATCCAATGAAGGGCACATTCTCCCAGGATTTACATGGACGCCTATGGATTGTCCCAAGGAAGATCATCCACTTAAGGGCACATTCCCAAGGGGTCCATAGTTCCCTATTCTACTGGCCAGAGAATTCTCATACAATCACATTACACAGCATGACCAATACAAAGCATAACACTATCACAGTGTTTAGTTAGCATCATCCGCCAACATGCCACAGTGGCATTTTTTCTCAATATCACAGCAACACACAACATCAACATGCATGACATACCAATCATCACCCTTTTGGGTGTGTTGAAACACAAGAAAAGGAAACATTCCCCAAGAACGATGAGCTTACCAGATCTCAGCTCAGAGCCAGCTCTCCTAGCCTCGTGGTGACCACCACCAGTGATATGAATCTCACGCCCTACAATAGGCATGCAATTAACAATCAGTAACGTTTATATGAAAGGAAACACTCTCCCTTGCCATATCAATCTCTGTCTTCTAACTTAAGGTTCATCATAGCCCAGCTCTCACTAGGCATCTCATAGACCCTCAGTGGTCTATCTCAGCCTACTCAAGGCATCAAAGTCACTGCAGACTCAAGGCAGTCAGACATAGGGAGCTCTAAGCTCTATACAGCCCCACAACTCAAGGAATCACATAGGGCTTGAACGGTCCATGTCACACACATGACACCCTTCACATGGCCTCTCAGGCAAATCTAAACCATCAACAAGGCTCTAGCATGTCTCAATATCAACAAGTGACTCAACACAAGTCACACATACATAATCATAGAGCTAAAACCAAAGTTCACCAATCCAACATCTGAGAGCTAATCCTTCATCACTAACCCTTTCTAAACACACTTTTTACAGCACCCATGGCTAATTCTAGCCCCAGCTCAAGTGGGTAACTATTCACCCTAAAATCCCCAAATCACAAATCAACCAGAGGAACTCGAGTTTCTTACCTCAATATTGGTGTGGAAGGCCTCTAGACCACTTCCTTTGGCCCAGGTGTTCGTTACTCACTACTGTTCCTCATCAAATTCGAGGTCTACTACTCTCCGTTGAGGAAGAGACTTCTCTGATTAAGGGGTTCTAAGGGTTTCTGATGAAGGATTCTAGCTTACTAAAAGTTTCCATCAGGTTTGCTGATGAAAGGAAAGTATATAGGTGAACTAAGGTGCAAAGATGAAGCTTGGAGCTTCAATGAATGGAGGTTCAGGCGTTCAGAGAAGAAGAGAGTGAGTTTTTGCCCGAAATTTCGTAATCTAACCCTTATATACTGGGCCTGACCAACTTGCCACGCCATCCGTGCCACTTCCATGCCATCAGCGCCAACATCCAGAAACAATGGCGCCATCCGCGCCACTTCCGCGCCATCAGCGCCAATATCCAGAACATGTGCACTACCAGCGCCAACCTGGCGCGAGTGGCACTGATCGTGCCACACCTCTGCACTGGTTTTTTTGCAGAAAATTCTGCAGAACCTCAGCGCCACCAGCTCTAAACCTCACACTAGTCGCGTCGGACCTTAGGGTCATTATACTAGGCACACCAAACCTGTAAAAAATGTTGGATCTCACAAAATCCACAACAACTTTAGAATCATTAGTTCTGGTGGCCTTAGCTTCAACCCATCTAGAAACATAATCAACAGCAAGCAAAATATGTGAAAAACCATGAGAAATATGAAATGGACCCATAAAATCAATACCCCACACATAAAAAATCTCACAAAAAATAATAGGTTGTGTTGCGAACACGGCAAGTGCACCGCTCGTTTCAAGTAATAAGTGGGTAAGTAGAGTATCGTTCTCCACAGGGATTGGTGTGAAATTCACAGTAAAATTCAATCTAAATGATTGGAAGTAAAAAGAAATTATTTGTGAAGAGTTGTTGTGTGTTGAATGTTTGAAAGTAAAAACAGAATATAAAGGAAATAATGCAGTAAACAATTCGAAGTGTTACCAATGGAAGAAACAATTGTGGTCAGGCACAATCCCCTTTGATTCCTACCTCTTTCACTTAACTGGTTTATCAAGTTTGCTTACTCAAATGATATATCTTTCCTATTTTAGTAAATCCTAATTCCTTAGCAATTTAACCCTTTAACAAGAACCTTAATTCCTTAGCAATTCCTATCAAGCATATAAAAGACTATATCAACGGTTTGCCTATTTCTGATTGCTCAGAGAATAAATCTTTCCTACTCTAGTTAATCCCTAATCCCTTAGTGAATTAACCCTCTAACCTGAATCGAAAACTTAATTCCTTAGTGAAATCTATCAAGTTAAGCATTTAAAAGACCATATTATAAATTCTGCAGCCACGCATCCCTATCCCTAGGTAATGAATAATTGTTATTTTACTAAGGTCAGAAATTAGAACCCCAACGTCCCCATTGCGAATCCTAACACTAAATACCTAAATAGAATGGTCAATTCTAATAAGAATAAAACATTGAAGAACAGAGTAAAATAAAAAAATCAAGAAATTCTCATTCAATACCAGTTAAGTTACAGAGGAGTTCACATCAGTTCATGGTCTTCCCACAACACAAAGTTTAGCCCAACATAGGCCTCAAGAATACAAAAGCTGCTGAATAATTCATGATTCTGCTGAAACCCTAGCCTTGATTCTTGAATTCCAGAGGTTTAGAATGATGGAATAGGAGTTTCTCTGGATGATGGATGATATTAAGTTGTCTAATTCAGTCCCCAGAAGCCTTCTTTTATAGAATGATTTAATTAAAGTAATAAAGCCTTTTTCTGTGCCAAATCCCGAAACAGATAAATTAATTAAGGAAACAAGATCTTTATGGCGCGATTTGCGCGGCGTCCCGCGCTATCCGCGTGGTTCTTTCGAATGCATAGCGCTGATCGCGTGGACCTCCACGCGAACCTCGTGGAGTCTTCGAGCTGAAGGCCTGCTGCTGGGCTTTTCGCGCTTATAGCGCGAGTTTGACGCTACCCGCGTGGCTTCTTCGAGTTGAATGGCTTGAACTCGTGTCCCTGGCATTGATGGCGTGACTTTTGATGCGATTCGCGCGGTTCTTTCGGCCAATTCACGCTAATAGCGTGATACTCCATGCTGATAGCGTGGAGTCTTCAAAACTGGAGCCTTCAATTTATCTTCTGGCGTGATTCGCGCGGGTTCTGGCGCGATCCGCGCGAGACTTTGAACTCAGTTTTCTTCTTTCTTTGCTTGATTCTCCTCTTTTTGGGCCTGAAATGCACAATTGTATTGAATTGAGTTTAAAACAAATATAATAATAAACTTAACTAATTCTAATCTATTTTCTTACTTATTTAACTAAATTATAACCTAAAACTAGCCTAAAACTAAGATGTGTTTGCAACACATCAAACAATTCCCAAATTGAAAGTTGTTGTCCCCAGCAATAGAAAGAATTCAAGAATAAGCAAGAATTGTTGATCAAACTAAACCACAAACTACAATCCTAGAATCATCATGCTGTGTAAGATCAAATTCACATCAAAGCTTTCCATGGCACTTTCAATGCTGTCAATTCATGAGAGTACTTGAGTATTCCTTACAAAAGTTGTGTTTAATCCACTCATTCACTCAAGTGTATCAGGCTATGATTGCCCTCTTACTCAACAATGTCACAGCACTACCATAAGCTTGAAAATATTCTCAACAGCTGCAAGCACGACTTGATCAAAAGGTCTTTCCGGCTTGTAACGTGGCTGGGCTAAGGGTAGGAAAATATATGGAAAAGTAGTTGATGTGAGGCTAAATCCAGTCCCTTAAGTCCAATTCTTCTTCTTTTTTTTTTTAAAAAAAAAACCTGGTACTTTATTCAACAATTTTATTCTAAATAAAAATAGAACAATAATTTCTTTTTGATTTTGGATTTTTTTTTTTAAAAACAATAAAATTAAAGTAAACATAAGCAAAATTAAACCATTACTGCAGCTTCTCAAATTTCCAGCTGATGGACTTATTGTTTTCCAACTTGGACTATGCTTGTTTATTGAAACGACCACTTCTATTTCACTTTATTTCGTATTTATTTTATAAAATTACGGTTTTTTTTTTTCGAAAAACAGGAAGAATGAAGATTCAAATAACTTCCTCGTTAATTTTAAAAACGATTTTTTAAAAAAACATAAAAAATTAACGCGTCATCTAAATAACGTATTTTAAGTCGTTCACACATACTTGCCATACAAACCCTTATTACCAATTTATAGTTTGATGCTTAAACAGTCCAAACAGTCCATACAGTCCATGATACAGAGCACAGTAGAGAACATGAAAACAGAGAATTATCACAACAGTCTTCACCAAATCTTCTTG